>QNGE01001050.1:38246-157178 GCA_008508345.1 Paragonimus westermani
GCCAAATGAATGACAATCTGAATTACGTTCGACTAAAACAAATCTTTTTAACTTTCCTGATGCTGTCTGTCATGGAAATCGATGACTTTCACATTCCTGGACGATACCACGGAAATATCGTCCAATGTTCATTGATTTGACATTTTATCGCCGTCTAACGGCAGATTTCACTCCCTGCGGGTAATTTTCATCGCAGCACGCCCCGTCACACAACTCAACTTCTATTCGTGGGCGCTCAATGGTTTCGGTTGCGCGTTACGCAAGCACAAGCACAAGTGCGGGATGCAAAGGGAATGTTCAAAAGCTTTATTCCGAGTTACTCGCCTCACGGTCCACCACACGGCTCCGCAGAAAAATCGTTCTCCCAAGAATTCAGAAAAGAAGGAGGTCATTGAGATCATCTCCTGTGATTCGAAGAGCATTTGTTTGGCCTGCTCCAATAAGTACTTCCAACAGTGGTCGCGTAACATCGCACACATCGCCCTGTTCTGAATCTCGTCCCTGGCAGACAAAGAGATAATGTTCTGCAGGTGAAAATCTCCAAACACCTTTCCAAAAGGTGGAATTTGACAAGGACACTGGGCCACAAGTCGTAGCATCAAGAATGTTGGTCAAGCATTCTTTAGGGCCGGTGATGTACACACATTTGGGAATGTCTCACCCACAGCAGCAAAGAATGGCTGCCCGGAAAACTCGGTAGAACAAACCGAGTTCAACTCCACCACCACCCCTATTCCAAGTCTCACTTCTCAAGCTCTTACTCACACTTTTCCTTCTAAGTTCTTGCGGAAACAAACAATGAAACAGCCTTTCGGTGCATGTATATCAACTGTCAGTACTTGTTTAACCAAAACTACAGGGAATCAGACAGTTAGTTCATAGTACTCAACTGCACATCTTTGTATTATGGCATACAGGTGGTACCACTAACCGTGAACTGAGTGTCTCGGGGTACACACTTTGCCAAGTAGATTTCAACGAAGGGAGAACGAGGGTTTCATGAGTTTCTTCTAGCAGATCCTCTCAGTGCCTATGAATATCTTGGGATTTCAGTCTTATGGTGATTATGACACAGTGTGGCCCCCACTAACCTTGCGTGGTCAACGCTTACTCCCAGTAGAGGTTATTCATCGTCCTCCCGCATTCAACAGTTCCGGTGATGACGCTCATCTCGTGAGTCTAAAATCATCTGAAATTATATCGCCCTCCTCATCTGCCTATTGTGAGTGACCTCAGTGCACCTAAGATAAACGGAGTATCGGTCTCCAAGACCGTCGAAGCGAACTTTGGCCCTCACTATCGGTGATGACACGACGCAGAATGTGGACACAATATGTCAACGCCACGACGCAACATCCTTCTGGTCAGACTCTCTCTGCTCGACCTAGTCATCACTAGTGAGCCTACCTTGTAGACAGAGTGCTCATCAATTCCCCACTCGGACACAGTGATCATCGTTTGCTAATCTTTAATCTTATATGTTACTGGTCGAAACAACCAGCAAGAAAGATCGCAATTTGGTATTTGAATCTGGCTGATTTTAGAGGCCTGAGATGATACCTAGGTTCATTTCTTCTTGATTGTGACCCCGTGGACCAGAACCACTATGCATTTCCGGAAGCAAATCCGAAAGCGGACGACTTATTTGTACCGCACAAGCTGCGCACTTTCTCTTTTTAGCCACACCTTCCACGCAGAATACGTCGTCTGCCAGATGACCGTCCCCATTTATTCGCGAAGGATAAGCCAACGAGAAACTCGTAGGATCTGAGTGTGTTCCACACTGCTCGAGGTAGGTGCAGGCGAAAAATCCCTGAACACATCAAAATTATACAAAAAATGATCGTCCTTAGGGCCCGTAGGAACAAAAACTTCTTTTTTCAAACATATGCGACGTCTAACAGAGAATAAACCTCCAGCTCCTTTCTTCGACTGTTTGTTGGGGGGACTTCTGATTATTTAATTTTGGCCGAGTAATTCAGGGAATTGTTTGGTAGACTACAGCGTTGCTGCGTCGAAATGGCGCCCTATCCTGCCACCCTAGAACTTTCGATAACCACTCATTACCGCTGAGTTCTATAGGTTAAATGTTGAAGACCTTTTATTCGAGGCTAGTTCATACGGTGCAGTGGGTCCCGATAAGATCCATCCCAATGTTCTCAAGAAAGCAGATACTGGTCTGGCAGAGCTCCTTCACAAGTTGTTTCAATAGAAGTTGCAGAGTGCAATTCACCTTAGTGCGTGGAACGAGGTGACGGTCACATCGACATTTAAAGCTATCGGCGAATTAACCTTAGTGGCATTCCGTGTAAGATAATGAAGATCCCATTTTAACGTGCTACCCTCAGTCACTTCATATCGAGGCATCGTTATTCCTCTACTCAGCATGACTTCCTTCCAAACTGGTCGAGCGTAACAAACATGCCTATTTGCGAGGATAGTCTGACGGAGACCAAAGACAATAGCCTCATATCAGATGTTACCTCCTTTCACTTCGCCGAAACTTCTGACCGTATCCCACCTGGCTCCCTGAAATACAAACTGGAAGTCTACGGTGCTCAAGACGTGTTACATCACTGGATTGCTTCTTTCTTTGGTAACGGAACTTTCATATTTAGAACAGGATCAGACTTTTCGTCTCTCTCTTTTACTTCTGCGGGGGTTCCCCAAAGGTCAACACTGGATCCACTGTTATTTCTGTTTCACATCAACCACTTTCCACCCAATATTTCGAGCAACGCCCTCCTATGCGCCGATGACTCAAAAATCTGGAATGCCACTAGTCCTAGCGCAATACAGATGGATCTTGGCGTGTTTAAGCGTCAGTGGGAAGACTGAAGTCTCCCATTCAATGATGATACTTGTGCTCACATGTCACTCGGTGAAGAAACTGAAAACGGCTTTGTGATTCATACCGCGTTCAACACAGTGGATATCATGAAAATGGATCTGAAGAAAGATCTGGGCATCTGGTTGTCACGACTTCGTCATGAGTTAGTTCTTACGCACATTCTCTTTTCAGTAGATCTCGCAGAACAGTTCTTCATAATGACAAACGGTAATGACCGGCTTTGTCCTCGGACCTTCCTCAGTTAGCGGTTCTTCATTCATAGGGTTATTATCCTTCAGAACAACCTTCCTTCCGAGATCATTAGCGGCGCTTCTAGAGATTGCTTTAAAGCATTGCTTGATTCTCGTCTACCTAAATCTCATTATCCGGGTGACCTGAATGTTGATGGCATTCACCATTACCTCCAAGGTGGTGCTACACCCTGTTTTCAACGATTGCCTCTCAGATCGGCAGACGCCCGCTTGACGCTGAACAAGGAAAGCCGACTGTATCAGGGTACACTGGGTATCTGCTTCGAACCTTGGTATCAACAGCAAAATCGTTGAAGCGCAGGATCCTTCAAGGTGCGACCGACAAGAACCAATGAGAACAGGGATGGGCGTTGTTTTCAGCTAACGGGCTGTCTGGCAACTCGGAAAGTGAGCTAGCGAAATTAGGCTCTTTATTGGCCAGTCCGACTAAGCGGATGCCCACTGACGAGGACGACAACACCAATGAGTAGACAGGTCGGAGCGTTAGCCTAAACGCCAGTCATGGTGACAGAAATATATATCGAACCTTACTGATCTTAGGGGAACTTTTTATGAGCAATTCCTTGGTAGACTTTGAACGATATCTCAAATGTCTATAATAAAAAACAAGGTTATTTCATTGGAAGACAACAGGTGTTTTCGTAACTGAATAATTCTGGGCAAAGGAATGTGACGAAAACGCAATGGCGCAAACTGCAAACAGAGAATTGCTGAGGCAGTGTCCTGTACCCAGTCCGCTTTGGTCGTGTGAGTGTCATGCGAACATTGGTAGCTCTGGAGAAGGGAAATTCAAAAGTGCTTCACCCACTTTCAGTGCTTTTAAACTGAAGGGTCGTAAAAAATTAAATGTCTTTCCATCCGTCACGAAGCGTCACCTTCATTCGTTTTTCAAATAGCCCTCACTAATATTTCCAACCAGTCAGATAATCTCTGCAGCAGATGACCACCTACCAGGATGGAGAGAGTGTATTGGTGAAGAATTTGATCATTATTCCACGTAGATAGTCCCGGGAACGTGCAGAAATTTTTTATGATGGGGTGTGCGTGTTGGGGACGCATATACTTTTGTGGGGAGTGGATGGACCTCTCGACCAGACATTATTCTTCACTCAAGTTCCGAAGGATTTCGAGGCGCTCGCGATATGCGATATGCCCAACCGTTGCGGGATCTTGAGTGTCCTGGCGGGGTGGGATGTTTTCTTGCGCGGGACATCAGTGAAACAAAGAATGAAGAGCGGAATCATGCGATAAACGGGATAACGTATAACTGACTATGTGAGCTATGAAGGACAATGGAATGTGATATTCTGACATAACCTTCTATGTGACGTCAATGGCATTGTGTTGGTTGATGAAATATTTACCACATGCGAACGCCTGCTATTGAATATCGCGAAAGGAGGTCGATTATAAGCTATTCCTAGTATACGATTATTGCCGAATTTAGATGCCAATTATCATTGTACAGACAGTATATAGAATGAGAAGAATGTTTGACAATATTGAGAGGGTGTCAGGTGGTCAATCAGGGGGAGAAAAAAGATGAGTTGCCACTCAAGATTATTATGCAGTCATGAGACAAACAGGTTGAGTTTGTCTGTTTTTCAAACAATTTTGGCATGTTCAGCTTTCGCATGGTGGTTTACAACTCAGACACACAAGCTATCAATAAGTATAGGGTGAAGGCGTACCAGGATGATTGGGTTATTACTAATGGGCAAATGTATATTGAAACCTATACGTATTGACTATAAACATGGTTTCTTGTTCCCTGGCAAGTCTAAAAGTAGAAGATCTATCCTGAAATCGGTAGTTTTGATCGGTTCGAGGGGTGCGTGGCGTAACATCACGCAACACAGAGGGGTTTTCGTCAGACCTTGTTAAGTCGGTTTTTAAAGATGTCGTCTTCATACAGGTAGGGCTTGCAAATGGACTTGACGTTCCTCATTGTTAGGAAGTTTCTAAACTTCGTTTGAATTGGTGTATATTCTTACTGGCTCTAGTTGTATACGGGAGCTTGTTTCAAATGCAGGAATATTTTACTGGGAATAAACTTGAACGCAGTTTTTTCCGGGATATTAGAGCTGTCAAGGTGGAGTCCTTGTTTCTGAGGTTATACTTCGGCCTGTGTTTTAAGCTAGTCGCGAAGCTGACGGCAAATTTATTGCCATAGACCAAATTATGCGTGAGTGAAAGGTTAAGGTTGAGTCGCCGTAACGAGAGCGGATCGAGTGCGAGCGTCTGACAGCGTTCTGTGTATCTCTTAGACGATGGATGACACATTAAACTTCTAGTGTGTGTACGTTGGAGGCTTCACAGTGTTAGCCCTTCAGGCTTGCGCAGGTGGCCGTATATGAATGTGCAGCACTCAAGCTGGGATCGTACACATGGTTTATAAACGTGCAATCGTGCAGCAGATACGAAGAATTAGTGTTTAGTGTAACCTATCGTCCGTCTAGTTTTAGCAGCTAGGATAGACATGTTTTGCGAAGTTGAATGAGTTTGAGTATCGCATTTCCAGGTCACGTACTGAGTTGGCGGTTGATATGCTGCAACCATCCAGCTTTATACATCCATCTGGCGTGTGACGACCATGCACAACGGGAGTCGATTTATTGGCTGAAAATTTCATCAGCCAAGTTTGACACCAAATCTCTAATGACATGAGGTCCTTCTGTATATTTTCTAAACATGGATTTAGATTGCCAGGAGGGAAGCTGTAAACAAGTTTGATATAATCAGCGAATAGGAATAGTTTTCCACGCGTTATCACTTGACATATATCGTTTATATATATGAGAAACAGTAAGGGTCCCAGAACACTTCCTTTTATCACCTCACTGGCGACTGGTCTGGGCGTTGAACTATTGTCTCCTATTTTCACTGTTTCTGTGCGGCCTGTACGGTATGAAGAAAACCAGCTAAGCAATGGGTCCCGTATACCAAAGGATGCTATTTTGAGCAGAAGACGTTTATGGGGCATACGATCGAAAGCCTTCGCCATGTCCAACAGTACAATGATAATCGCCTCAACGACATCAGTAGAATCTGTCATGTGGTTAAGAAATTCCTGCTAGCATGTCATGCAAAAATGTTTGTTGAGAAACCCATGCTGGGAGTGGTTTGTCAAGTTTCGTGATAACAAGAATTCGACCATGCGGCTTTTTACTATCCTTCCCAACATTCAAAAACAACTTGAAGTTTGGTTAGTGGGACGATAAGTGCTGACGTAATGTCGCGAGCCACTTTTAAAGCTGTGAAATGTGGTGTCTCATTGCTGCAAACAGCCCCCCATCTAATACCGGATAAGCCGAGAATTGCTGGCGACGAGTTCGGACACGTGCTGGAGATTGACACCATTCACCCGCGGAATAACCTGCGGGCCTGGCCACTCCAAATGGTGCTGTACAATTCAGGGAACTGATTTTAGTGTGGTAATTACCGCGGTATCCAATGGGTATGTCATTATATATATATTCAGGATATCGCTGCTAGCCTTAAGGACGCCCGTGTGTTCTCGGAGGTCAGTCTGATGCAGGTTCACCGCCCGATCTCATCTGCCGCTGACTATGTCGCCAAGACAATGGTGAATACGCCATTCGGCTTGTCTGAATTTCTACGCATTTAGTTTGATCACCGGAACCCATCCAAAAATCTCAACCGTTTATCAACGAAGTCAAAAGGAGTTTGGATTTCGTCTATCTTTACATTTGGGATATTCTGGTGCAGAATTCTCCAGAGGAGAGCACCAGGACCAGCTGCGAATTTTCTTCGAACGATGTGTTACATACAGCCTCACTGTCAATACGAATACACACGCTTTCGACCAACCAGCAGGTGAGTCAAAGGGGAATCTTTACGGCTGCAGGCCACTGGTCGACATGGTACAGGTGACTGTCGACTGTCCCAATCCATAACGCTTACTTCCCTCCGTCGTTTCAAGGACACGGTCGAATAGTACCGCCGACTTATCCCGTATTGCGCACAACTTATGGAACCATTGATCAATTTGCCTTACGAGCGTTTCAATGCTGACGTTGAAGTGTCAGAAGCAGCTTTCGACGCTTTCAATCACACTGAAGGCGCGCTGTCTTTTGCAGTGATACTGCTCAGATTCTATATGAACTCCACTACCAGTGTAGTCGTAGACACGTTCGACGTAGCTGTTAGTGTCAAGCTCCAAACGTTTATCCGCGAGCTCTGGATACCGCTCAATTTGCTGCAGGTGCATACTGCCGGCGGAAACCAATTACCGCACTTTTGGCCGTGAATTACTAGACATCTGCTCGGCCGTTCGTCACTTTCGGTACGTCCTTGAAGCTCGTCAGTATTTGATTTTCACCGATTACAAAACGCCGACAGCTGACTTTCGTCGTACCTTGTTCTGTTTAACATTAGATATCCAAGAGCTAGCGAGCGGCTTCGCAAAGCAAAAATCGTCAAAGTTCCGAAAACGCCGAAGAAGTGTTAGTTTCTTACCATAATTTACCGCATTCCGTCGGTTGAACTTGCCTTCTGTCTACGTGTTTGAACTCAGTATTTTTGCGTTGCGTTTTCTTTTGCTCAGCTACATCTGCAGTCTACCACACTTAGAAACTGAAGCATCGCCGTGAAACTGGTGTGTTCTCTTATGTCAGACGTAGACGAGAAAACGTTTTCCCAACTTGCTTCGACATCTTATGTGAGGGCGCTCGTGTAGAAAATTGCTAAAAACTTCTGGCAGTAGCACTCTTCCATCTGTCACGTCCTGAACCACCGGTAACCATCGAGAACAGATTACAAATCACCTGGCGGGACATGAACCAGATCAGGCCAAGGATGCTAACCCACAGTGTGTCACAAATCAAATCCAAGGTGACATTTGCACTTACCTACTGGGTAAGGGTCGTGAAGTGACCAAGAGTAGATCCAATTCTACACGCTGCACGATCTGTAAGAGTTTTTTCCAAAACACTGTTTCATACTGTACGTAGGATCATAAAGATCGGTGCCCGACGTCTGCATGTTGCGACCGCGTTTTTTGTTCACATTTGTTGTAGACTCAGGTTTAGCGCTGGTGTTCATTAGATTATAATTGCCCATACATATACAATAAGTACCAAACGCGAAGTGAAAAATGCGGATGCCTGACATGGACACAACGCACATTACAGTAAATTTACTTTGAGTCTCGACCAGTGCCACACGAAATTGGTACGCAGAACTAACTAGAGCGATTGAGGATCCGACTGTTGCACGCGTGAGTAGGTCGGAAATGTGTCTGGAGTCGTTGGCGAGCATAGGTAGACAAGCATGCGAACAAAATAACGCAGACGTGTACAGCGAGCAGACGGAAGGCATGTTTTTTTAATTTTATGTGCAGTGCAAACTGGGATTATGGAAAGAATTTCACACATTTTTTTCTCAGGGCTGTCAGTGTTATCTCCACGTCTTTATGCTTGAGCACCTATGGCGCCAGACACACCCTCGGCTTAATCACACGCCTTCCAGTTGGTTCCCAAACATTCTTACCGGTTAGTTTTATTCGAGAGGCACTATTGTCCACAAGTAACATATTTTGGGACTTTCAGTCATTCTTCTTTCTTTTTATTTCCCGTCTGATACTTAGTGCATAAACCTGAGATCCAATAACTCTTTGCACGTGCGGATTTAATCTAGGGGCACCTAACTCCAGACAGTGATCTTGATAAATGTCTAATCTCATTCACTGCTTTTGGGCTAACATTTGTCAACAAATGGACTCGCCGCAGGACTCAATGTGATTCACAATAAGCAGAGCATCATTACGTCAAATATCAGTACTCTGTTGTGCGAAACATATTTCTTATATACAACTCTGGACTTTGTTTCTCTCGGTTCTTTGATGAACCTTTGTGTTTGGTTTCGATTCGTATGCTCCTGCTGCTCTATCTCTTCTTGACGCAGTACTTCGGCGACATTAGTGAATCTTTGCCAAACATTCCAACTGGATTCCATAATGTGTAACCCAATCTTCTGTGTTTTGAAACGTGGTTTGTAAATTGAACGATGGTGGCTAGTTGCTTCACAGATGTAACATATTCTTACTGCACACACATGTCAAATACGCATTCCAGGTCAAATATGTAGTGTTTACATTGTGCTATCTTGTTATAGGTAGTCAACAGAGATGGACGGTAAGACAACAAAAGTTATTTTTGTTGATTTTTTATTCGACACAAAACTTAGTTTTGATTTAAGGAAACACTTTGTTTCTCGCTGGATTGGTTCACACTGGCCATTTAAATCAACAAGGAAAACCTGCGAAACAGGAAATATATCACAAAGAATCAGAGACACTTGTAGATGGTAGGCTAGTGTTTACTCATCCGAACCACATATCACCGTGAACCGGAAGCACACCACACTTGTTCACGTTTTTCCGTGGTTTCCTCGTCCTGATTCTTCTTCGCTCTCTCTAGTACAGGTCTACTTTTTTAACCAGGTGACTACGTGATACCACGTTCTCATCAATCTGCAATCGGTGTCGGAGGATCGGCATTTGAATCTTTAACCGCTTCTGTCTTCTGAGGCATGAAACCATCGCATACTAAAATGCTCTATGTTCCCCTCAAATTCTCGATGGTAGTTCCCATCAGACAGTACGGCATTCCTTCAAAGGATCGGAAGTAAGCCGTGTTATTCGTGTATGCTCAAAAAGTATAAGCGTCCAGTAGACGACACATTCTGTTCCTCCTCAATCAGTTTTACCTTCATCGCCATTAACTTGACAAATACAGTTGCATACTTTTTGTGCTCACTGTGAATGCGCAGCCTCGGTGAGCTGGTGCAGGATTGCGACCCTACGAGAGGACAGCAATCATCATCGTCAAACATACTAACGTCCAGCAAGTAAAAATTATTAGAATTAAAAAAGAAACTCATCGGTTGATGCCATCGGTGGGGAAACGGGATGTTTACAATACGTTTCCATCTCGCAGAGCAAAAGTACCAAAAATATCTCAAGCATCGTTTGCAAATTTTTGTAAACATCTTCAATTTCCAGCTTATTTTTCATTTTTAGGTAGCTCTCTGAATACCGCTTTGTTAGGTGAAATTTGTTGCGGTTGGAGGAGGCAGTTGGCTGGGATCACGGCAGCTGGTTACTGTAAATAGAGGCCACTACTTTGCTCATCCTCGTCCAGAACGTTAGCAGACTTGTGCAACAGTTCTCTTAGCTTTTTGTTACTGTTTCAGAGTTTTCAGACTGCCTTCCAAGCAGTTGTTGTTCTCACGGCCACCTAGCCTTGCAACAGGTAAAGATGATGGTCCGAATGAAGCCACGAGTACCAATCGAGGAAACGAAACATTTCTGGGATGAACGAACTATGCGTTGCATAAGACAACTTCGCTGTATATCCGGGGTACTGCTGTGAGCTGATGACATCGTGATCTGTGGGGCGTGAGACAGCGGCGAATTGTTGCCGCACTGGCGACCAAGCTAATTTCCTTCAAGTGAAGGCGGTCAAACAGCCCAAGTGGGGGACTTTTGGGGATTGCGTTCGCGTCTTTGGACGGTGATACTTTGCGTGGTATACTCTACGTTGACACACAAAGATGTGTAAGGATATGAAAAGTTACCTTACCCGTTGTTTGTGAAACAGAACGTCTAGGTCTGCAGCACCAGTAGAAGCAAATCCTGACTACGACTCAGCTCGTTGTTCAGAACGGCTTGGATTCTCGTACAAACTTGTGGATATAAGTAGTGAATTAAAATTTACCGTATTTTTAGAATCATCATGTTACAACTCTCAATACTAGAAGAGTGCGAATTCTCGTGCGTCTCGTAAAATCCGACGGTTTCAGCGAAAGACAAACACTTAAGTATCATGCACCCAAACATGGCTGACGACAGACACCCCGTGAACGGTGATAAATTCAACTACGTGATACAACTGAAAAGGTGTGTGCGTTTATTTCAACGATCGCAAAGTGGACATGCGGTCTTCTGAATGTTTTTGGAAAGTATATACAGTAAACATGATGTTTTGGAATGCAGTTACAAAATAATTATAAGTTCATCATTGTTGTGTACAAATGCACATTTACAACTTCCGCTGATAACGCGCTGAACATTTTTGGCAGTTGAAAATGAGTTTGCGCGAAGGCGGAACGGTAATATAGCGGAATGGTAAGTGAGTGGGCCTCTTGAATAGTACTTTCGAGTGCCCAGAGTATAATTCGGAATCTCTGCTGCAGCGAACAAATAGTTGAGCACGTACGGAGGCTCTCAAAAACCAGGGTGCAGACGAGAGCCGAAACCTTAGTACAGTCAACGATAAATAAATATGGCCAATAAAAAACTCTCCCTAGAAAACAACCGAAAAGTTTACATTGGCAGCTCAGCTGTGTTTCCGCCAGTGGAGGCCGGTGACGGAAGGAGAAATCTTTATGAACCAAAGCATGGAAACAACTTGGCGGACGGAGATCGACTTACGCTGGCATAACCCTTCCTCTTAGCGTAGTCGGTTAGAGTCATCCCATTTGCTGCATACACCGTTGTTCGCAATCTGCAAAGTAGAGAGGTTTCGTTGCGCGTGCGGCAGTCATCTCTGTGAGTAGCACGCACCCAGAGACCACCTGAGCGGAATTGGTTTGTAGGTTTATGTTTAACGTGTTGTGAATACTCAACAGGACTAATGGCAATACCTCGTGTCACGATGGATAGTTTTTGTTATTTACTCACAGATAAAAGCGTTCAACTAACCTGTTGGCTACCGGCTATTAAGCCCCGGTGCGAACTTGATTAAGTCTTAACACGCTGAAAAGCGACCTGAAGCGGAATTAAAATAAGACCCGTGGTTACTGGTCGCTGCTGCAGAAAAACCAAAATGGGTTACCCGTCGTTCCAGAGGTGCTCGTACAGCGGCTTCCGACGAGCAATTTAGATTTCGTATGACCTCTAGCCAACTGTAAACCTGTCCACGCACGCTGCACACTGGGAAGCGTCAAAAGCATTGAGAATGAATACCGAAATTGTTTTTAATAAAATCAGCTATTTCAAGTCAGCTCAATCAAACTTGCCCCAAATTTCTTGCATTGTCCGCCCCGAGCCCTGATCCTGCCACCTGAGGTTTGCCCAACTTTTGTCCTTCGATATCGGTGAAGGTTTTGCGCCGGTCGCATCTCACTTTTGTGTCTGGGCTGGAGCGTATCCATAAGCGAACACAACTCATCAAGAGTCTTCGGTATGAGGTCTTAGACGAAAAAGAAAATCGTTTGAGGTCAGTTCGAAGCTCGATGTCATCAACCAGATATCACCGATAAGAAGAGTTTGTGGTTAAGACGTCAATCCACAGGAGTTTTTGCAACATTTTAGGCATAAAATCTTCTGGGTTAAGCAATCAATGTATTATCCTGAATAACTGTGGCAGAACCGTGTGTAATAATGTCATATTGGAGGGCTGCAAACGTCTTAAGGTTAGCAGCGAACATTCTTATCAAGTCCCGAGAGGTTACAGAAGAAACGCCTACTCTAAAAGGTAGGAAATTATAACTGAGATGTCAGAGCAGTGTTCGTTGTAGTTAGGAAATTGCCCACATTTTCACTAGGACTTTTAGGTGCAGATTTTTACTGCCAAGTTTGTAAAAGTGCTGCGGAAGGAACTAGTCATTAGAGGATGCCTTCTGATTTCTCTTTCGTACAACTCCTTTGCAGGAAGCACATGCTAAGAGGAACGTGGTAGCCACTATGCGTGGTCGGATCTTGATTATCGCATCTTAACAGCTTAGACTGGCGTAGGTGCAGAATTCCGTAAGTCTCGATTCTACTCGCAGTTAACACGGACAATATATCACAGACAGGTTGGTGCGCAGTGAATGAAAATGTGCGACACCTCAAACAAAAGAGTGTACCCGACGCGCCCGGACAAAGTGATTTGATTCGCAAACTACCGAGATTCTTTAAACATCGCAGAATTAGTTAACGGGTGTCGGCTTCAAAAGGTCCGACACACAGTGCAAAGGAAATCTTCAAAATCTTCAGACACCCATGACCAGTAATAGATGGGCAAGAATCATTAAAAAAAATGGATATCATCTGACAGTGTCCTGTGTATCTGTGATTGAAAGATCACATTTACCAAACATAAATAAAGCATTCCCTGTTTAACCTTTAACAAGGATGTAGGTGAACTTCAATGCAACGGAATATTTGAGCCATTTTATACCGTCAAATGTTGGGTTTCGCTTGGAAGGACATGGGAAATTAACTTTCTAAACTGTTGCTTCTGTGTCTATTTCTCAGTACTGATGCCCCAGAGTGGCACGAATTCGATTGCCGCACGCTGAAATTTCCCACATAAGAGTTCAGATGATTAGAGGGTTGATTCAGTCAGCAAAAGTGATTTTTGCATGAACTCAGAAGTATCGATTTCTGCCATTTGTTAAACTCCTAGTTGAACTTGCATCTCGAAACTTCAAGTTTGAGTGTAAACAAACTCAGATTGATTTTCCCTCTTCAGCAAAACATGAAGCTTTTCTCTTTACAGGTCCATAAGGTTGACGAGTTGGGTATACTTGAGCGGCATTTGCTTTTTAGAAGCGTATGAGGGTGAAATAAAGGGAACGATGGGCGAACCTTGGCACTCTCGCCAATACCCTTGAGAAAATGTGGTATCATCTCTTCCTTCATATTTCTACTCGTAATACACTGAACTTGAATTTCTTCCAAGTTATCGTTGGTATTCCAAGGATTTGCGTAAGTATTTATTTTCTGAGAAGTCCCTATATCCACCACAAAAATTTACTGCTCGCGACAACGGATGTATTAGTGTGAAACACGCAGTTGTACGTTGCATATGTACTTGCCGTCAGCCGAGATTACTTTCCACGCCCCAGAAAGAAAACAGCAATTGATCCGAAGAAGTCGTCATATAGTTTGTACAGTATACATTACATTTATTCGTACGGACAAATAACAATAGCATAAAGTTCATTCGAGGGTCACAGTCATTACAATTTTTCACTAAAGGCTTTTGCCTGACGTCTGTGGTGAATCTAAAAGCTATCAAGATATTTGAGTAAGAGTGCGGAACCAAAACGTGATGAAAAAAGAAAAGACTCATTATTATCCGTGAAAGTGCGTCGGTTTAGAATTCCAAAAATGCTGAACGAGGTATCCAACGGATACGATCTGTATTGATGCTTCTAATGGATTTTTGCTAGAGTAGATGTTTGGTTTAGTTGGTATTTAACCCTCCCAAAACCTGTAATCGAGCAACACGAAACGCAGAAAAAACGCACGGCTCAAGACCTGGAAGGTTAATTTTGAATTACCGGTTATCGAGTCAATCTATTAACTTGGTTTGAACATGGGGTGTACAAGTGAGTTAGATGAGGGCGAAGAAAGCGAGCGATAAAATCATCAGGTACAAAATGCTGTACGGAGAGCTACACGTCCACCTGACGCATGTGATAAACTTTTGATTGTTTACACACTTCTTTGCAAGTTAATTAGGGGTTCACAAGACTACCTTTAATTTTTGCAAATTAGACATCTGGTCTTCCATTTGGTCATATGTTCATCTCGTTACTTGGTTCTGGTGTGTCTACCGGAAAATATCGGTTTGTTGCGCGTACGCAATAACTGATGTGTGAACGTTGCACGCCGGTTAACCAGGTCGTAAATTTAGGATCCGTGCACACGATTACGACCTACTGTACTCGCATGACATTCAATGGAATTTAGAACTCCCTAGGTCACAGTAACAAACGGACGGATTCAAATCTAGCTGTACCTCAGAACACCCGTGGGAAATCATTGATGTTATGGACAGTAATTCGTCATACGTGAAGCAACACTAGCAACTTTGTACAGAGCCAATCCTAGATACTTTTGAAGTGGTAATTCCAGACACCACGAAGCCAGTGTTCAAGCAACCCCGAAAGACTAACAAACCCCAAAACCGGGCTAATAAGTGATTGTCCTGCTGTCAGTTGTTTTCATTTAGTTTCCCGTTTCTGACCATAACGCATGTGAACTGCCTGTCTGTTTTCACTTCGACTGGTGCGCAGACAATTTCAGAAAATTCACCACCCGTTTCCACTCTTAGATTTGCACTCCAACCCTGAAAATATGGTTGACTAAACGTCACCCGAAAATGCTCATGCAGATCCACTGCACGATTTAAGGCGCACCGTTTATGTGGCCACGGGTTACTACAATGTAACCATCCAGTAGTACGTAATTATTCCGGACAATTTCAGTTTTTCATGTTTCCCCAAGTCTACTGTAGTGACCTTATTGGCCTGTCAATGTCTGTGTTCGAGTGTCGATTGTCGTGTGTACCGCTTCCGTTACAAACCCTTACATGTGTTCGAAATTTTGCTTGATTGAGTAGAGATACCGAAGGGTGTGCAGCGTAGTCAAACATACAACTGACATAGCACACTAGTTTTTCCTTCCACTCCATTATCGTCTCGTCTTACCGGTCGACTGTTCACAAGTTTATTTTGTCTATGGGCAGTATACTTCATTGTACTGTTCTCTACCCACTGCCTTAATTTACTTGAAGTTCCACTATCTCCTCTTATCAGAAGGAAACTTATGCAGCAACAATTATGTTGGTTTGCACATTTGGTAAGCATGGTGTGTTCACAAAATTACCGTATATCGCCAACACAAGAAGTGAACGATATGTGGTGAAACATTTACAGAGCGCAGTTCGCCGTTGACCAAATGGTCACAGGGGGGTGAAGAAACCGTCCAAGAAAAACGGGATGCGTGCTTTATTCACTGAACGCGGAAGGGATCCAGAATCCTTGGGTGAGGTTAATGACTTGGGGTCCGACTTAGAAGGTGCTGGAACTTATTGGCGGAAGACAAGTGTTTTGTGCATGTTGTCTGCCCGTCATGAAAAGGTTCCAGAACTGAGGTTAGGTGAAGCGATTTCATTCGATTTTTCCGTAGGATATTATTGCTAACGTCAGCTCGCTGAATGTATGGTGCAAAAGAGAAACTTGCGGTCCGCAATTTGTCTGGGACGCAGGCGGTCTGTGGTCCATATAGGTGTATGTTACAATGAATACACTTTCAATGAAGTCGATATCAACTAAGCATAAACTTGATGGGATCGCTGCAAATTTGGTTGAACAAGGGCTTACGAAGTGGTCCAGGAATACTTCTAACTAGGCGGAGCCCAGCCATCATATACCAGCAAGTCTAACAGCACCAACTGAAATATCTTACAATTGGTATTTAGTTTACAGAGCGTGTTACCAGAAATTACCACCGAAACTCCACTGTTACTGACTTACAAAAATTGGGGTTGATCAAAGCACTATGTTGTAGTACCATGTATTACGCCACCATTTTGTTTTGGCACAAACACTCCCTTCCGCCTTCTTTCAAGTCCACGAACACGTGGGTTGGCCGCGCCCGTGCGACGGGCTGAGGAGGGTGACCAACCAGAACCTGAGGTCGGCGGTCAGTGAGTGTGAGGCCACGTCTGACTGGTGGGAATTACCGAACCATAGGACCGCGTATAAATAATTATATATATGGATAAGGACACGTTGTAAAAAGGGCTCTCTCGGTATCTGTGTTGTTGTTAATACATGTTTCCTGTTGACGCGTGAATTTTCTTTTTTGTTGCGAGACGGACGTTGTGCATTTCGATCTGCAAACGTTGTACACGGTGCGCTGATATATTACAGTTTTGGTGCACACGATGGGACAAAATTAATTTAGTGATGCTGAGTTCCTCATACACCGAAGAGATGTCTAAGCTTACACATGAAGCGGAAGACCTACGTATTTCGGAGCACAAGCCCGCACTAAGCATGCGACAGGAACAGGGGTTGCCAGCGCCAGAGAAATACATCGAAAAATTTTGCATACACGTTGTTTGTTATAGTAAACATAATCATTCCACATTTTCTTATCTAACGTGCAAAATTACATTCTTTTCCTGATCTTCCAAATATCCACTGTGCGAGGAAATGATTCTACGGCAGATGAACGCACGGAACTTCGTCTTGGCTAAACGGTTCGCGAGATGTTCAATTTTTTGACGTTTTCGAACGATCCCTGAAATCCTGCTCTGGATCCTGTCCAATCGTTTGTTAGATTTCGGGATTTTCCGCCCTGCTCCGTCAAAGCCGACCTATCTTGACATTTTCCAGACGCCAGTTTCCCCCCTAATGACGAAACACTCCGAAGACGCGTTTGGACGTTCTACCCGGAGTGACCTTGAACTTTAGAAAACCAACCCTTCCATAAACTTGTAAAAGGCAAATTAATGTGACATCTCATTTTTTGAACCAAATCTTTTGAGTGCGTCGAAAATTCATGAACTACAATGGTTTGTTTTTTGGCCATTTCCTTTCTGGCGACAATCTCCATGTTTGTAATAATAATAATAATGGTATGTTTCTCACGCATTTGTGAGAAACACACTCATGAGAGCGTGATCAACGCAATGAGTTTTAAGCATATGCATATTTAAACACCAAATTCGAAAATTGTACGAGTGAACTATGTGAGTAGAGCAACAAAACAGGCATTATATGAAGGGAAAATTCATGTTTAGGCAGGAAACTTCGAGCTTCATAGTTCTGAGACGATAGTACTTGGGATCTGCATAAGTCGACAAAATAAATGATTTGTTACGTAAATTTAGACTTCTCAAGGTGATCACTGGCCTGATGCTCAAGGTCGTGCCGAAAATACAGTAGTTGGAGGAAGGAGGGGGTGTATTGGTGAGGTATTTGTCTATCATTCCATGTAGATAATTCCGATAAAATGTGCAGAAAATTTCTTCATAATGTGGGCGAGGTGGGGACGCATATACTTTTGCGGGGAACGCATGGACCTCTCGATCGGACGTCATTCTTCGCCCAAATTTCTAAGAATTTCGAGGAGCTCGCGATATGACCAACCATTGCGGAATTTTAAGTGTCTGGGTGGGGTGGGATGTTTTCTCGCACGGGATATATAAGTGAAACCTTCTACGTGATGTTAATAGCATTGTGCTAATGTTTTTTGGTTTACATCGTTTTACTTACCGCGCACAACCCGGCGTGATTCTCACAGATGTGTTGAGAAATGTATACTGTTTATTTATTTATAAACATTGCCGGGGAAGACTGAAGTTTTGCAGGCACATGTTCGCCGTCACATAAGGCATTTCTCTGCAGATCGGCGGGTGAATGTCCTACCGACTTTAGTTTCTCTGGAGACCTATGAAAATATTATTGAATTTGGTATTCCGAAAGATATCCGATGTCCGTTCCCTTTTCTGCGCCAGAGGGTCGCAGGTGGTCGTCCGGCATTTGAGTATCGGAGAGGATTCCATGGACGAAGACAGCTAATTGCAGAATGATTAATGTATTAAATGAAACAGTTAAGGTGATCGGCGTAGCTGGCGGTTGTGAACAAGACGCAGGAGCAGAAGATTGGTATTTTTTTTAGAGAATTTTGGAACGGAATCGACAGCCACAGAACCAGTGTGAATTTCTTCTCTCCCCCCGTAACTTGGCCAAGGCTGAGAAGCTGGCCGAGTTTTTGGACCAAGCGGAATGTGTTGAACTCGGAAGTGAACAGTTCAGCTGTGTGTCTCAGGGCGCCTTTGACAAACGACTGCAAAGCAACTTGGTCAGCAGAAGACTTTACGCAGGAGATGAACATCGCATACAAGATCGCTCAAAAGCGGAAGTATCAAACAGCAGTCGACATGACCGGCGCAGGTGTTTTATTTGTGGTCAGTATGGATACGTGGAGCTTTGCTCTCCATTATCCACTCGGGAGCGTTCGGCTGCCGGTAAGTCTCCTATATGTCAATCGCGTATCCCCCTGGCTTCTGAATGTGAATAGAAAGATGTTGCATTATCCCCTGTACTGAAAGCAAAATTTGGCGGTCGTGACTCTGGATGTCTGCTATAATCCTGGTCCACATGCAGCCTCCATGATAATAAGACCTACACCACCTGCCAGTTTGATGTGATAGCGGGGCCTGTCAGCCAAGTTCTGGCCGCGAATGGACAACCGATACACACATTGGCGTGTTTCCGGGAAACAGTACAAATAGGGCATTGGACGTGTACACTGGAGTTCTTGGTCGTCCCAACGTTACCGTTTCAAGTCATTCCGGGCACTGACTATTTGGTGACCACGCGCTGTATCCTGGATTTACCTAACCTGGCCGTACGCAAACATGGCCAGCGTTTTTCTTTGGAATCTGTGTATAGAGCCTTATCAAACCTTGTGAAGGTATGTGAAGGACAGCATCTAACCATGGGGGAAGTGCACGTCGAATTTGAATGGCAGAAATTTATAAGCGGCTTTATCCCACAGCTCCCAGCACACATAGCGCAGAGAGTACGGGAATTAATTGAAGAACTCTAGGCGACACTTTGATGGGTAAGACAACAGCCTGGACGCACTCACCTTGTACGACACAGTATTGACACAGGGGAGGCACGCCCGATTCGCTAAACAGTCCGTCTTCAAGTCCAGATGGAGCACCTATCAGCAGACATGTTAGAGAGGGAAGCATTATCCGGCCGTCAACATTCCATGGGCGTTCCCGGTAGTATTAGTCAAGAAAAAGGATTGCTCCTCAAGATTATATGCTGACTATCCACATTTAAACGCGGTAACTATGAAGGACTCGTTTCCACTACCACGTAACGATGACACTATTGATGTCCTTTCGGGCACCGATTGGTTTAGTACACTTGATTTGGCCTCTGGTTATTGGAAGTTGGAAATGGAGCTCAGTGATGGCCTGAAAACCGCGTGCGTCGTACCCTCTGGTCTGTACGCGTTTGAAACCATGCCATTCGGATTGAAAAATGCCCCGGCGACCTTTCGGAAGTTAATGCAACAGGTGCTAGGGGACCCAATTCCTAAACGGTGTCCAGTTTACTTAGATGACGTGATTGTACACGGGCGTACCGTTGACGAACATTTGTATAGCTTATCCAACGTCTTTTCAAGACTTGTTGGGGCTGGACTGAAAAAGGTGCGTAAGGTGAGAGAATGGCCAACTCCTGAGAGTGTTGAGAAGGTCCGTAGTTTCTTTCTGTCGCTATCTTCTCGGAAGGCGTTTCTTGGTTCAAACGGACCACTCATCACTCCAATGGCTGTAGGATTTCAAGGACCCTGAAGGGCAAGTTGCCCGTTGGCAGGAGTATTTTTTTACAAGAGTACAACTTTGAATGCAAACACAGGCCTGGTCTGCGTCACCGAAAGGCTGATGCATTGTCTAGAAGGCCGGTTCGTTACCATACCGATTGCTCTTCATGCACAAGATACTCCGTGATGATCACCGTCTGGCCAGAGGTGAATAATCGACTGGCTGTCATTCAAAGCAACCATGCAGATCTACAGATAATATATACAAGCGAATAAAAGAGAGTGTACCACATCCGACCAGTCAAGAGATGGCAGGAAGTAGTTGGGAAGTGTGCTGCTTGTGGTCGTTGTGGAACCATCTCTATTCAGTCGATGGTGTTCCTTATTATTATTATGGCCCAACATATGAAAGCCAGATTGTGGTCCCAGAATCGGTGGTTCGTATGGTTTTACAAGAACTCCATGAGAATTTGGGACATGCGGGTCAGGACAAACTGAAAGAAGCTGCAAGACAGCGTTTCTGGTGGCCCCACCAACGAAGAGACGTCAAAGGTATATGCAGCAGTTGTAGCCTATGCGCACAAATTAAAAACCTCAAGAGACAGCGATGCGCACTGTTACAGAGCATGCTGACTTGGAATCTGTATGTGATAGTAGAAGTTGACATCGTCGGGTCGCTACCAGAGACCGGTCGAGGAAATAGGTACATCCTCGTGATGGTAGACCACTCCACTAAATGATGTGAAGCGGTGCTAGTGCCACGAGCGGATGGTGGAACGACTGCCAAATTCATTTTTGATCATTGGATCGTGTGCTGGGGCGTCACAACTCAATTGCACATTGACAGAGGAACAAATTTTGACAGCACACTGATGCATGAACTGTGTAGAATATTGGGCAAAAGGAAGACAAGGACGAATTCCCATCATCCGCAAGGTACTCAGATTGCCTCATGACAAGTTATTAACATCAAACTGCTGCATTCAGCTATGTGACAAACTGGCAAATGCACATGCACTAGCACGAGAACACCTGCGGACGGCCAAGCGGAAACAGAAGGATTTTTATAATAGAAAGTAATATGGGACTCCTTGAAGCCCGGTGATAAAGTTTGGTTGCGTGCAGATGTCCCGGAAAGTCGAATTCCAGAAAACTTGTTTTAGGAGTGAAAAGGGCCATACGCTGTGCATCATTTCCAAATCCACCTGTACTATTCAAGAGTTTAACAACAATAGGTCCGGATTTAGAGTGAATCATTTCAATCGTTCAAAGCAGGATACCACAGACAAATTTCGATTGGTTAATTACGATGAGTTGGAAGTAGCTCTGGAGTGCACTGTACCACAAGAGAGGGGGAAGTCTGGAGCACTGCGATCAGTGCTTCCGACGCGAGGGGTATGGTTGTAGCGTGTATTACGCTACCATTTTGTTTTGCCACAAATACTCCCTTCCGCTTCCTTTCAGTTCCTCGAACACGTGGGTTGGCCGCGTCCATGCGACGGGCTGAGGAGGGTGACCAACCAGAACCTGAGGTCGGCGATCATCATAATCATCATCATCATCATAACAGTCATGAGCCTGACCAAAGGTACTCTGACTCGGGCCGCCGCTCACCTCAACAGTGACGTGAAATATCCTAGAAGGAAACGTTACTGAGACGATCAACAAATATTGAAGACTGAGCGGAATGACTAGAAAAGGTATGGATACAGGTACGCCATCGACTGCGACACATCGCCATCTCGGATAACGTATCTAACTAGCGGTTTGTGTTATAACGAGTACCCCATCCAGGTAGGCGATGCTTACCCACTTTGCTCAATGGAGCAGTCAGGGTCTTCATATTTTGTGACCGCGTTGTTGCTTGACCACCACGAGGTTTTACACAACTGTTGGTGGCCTCAGTATATAATGCCCGGTACGGTAAACGCTCAGATGGCATACGGAGCACGTGACCCAACCATCACAAGCTGCACAACGTAACTAGTTGATCAATTGATCGCGCATCCCGAACGTTTCGGACTACGCGTCGGCGAACTGCCACATTGCTCACGTGATCAGTCCACTTAATGTGGGCCAATTGACGGAGACAACGATGGTCAAACTCAGCAAGCCTGTTGATATCTTCCTTGTGAACAGGCCACGTTTCCGAACCATACAACAAAACGGAACGCACACAGGCGTTATATACCCTTTCTTTCAGCGACAACCGAACGTCTTTTCGACGCCACAGATGACGCAGTTTGGAAAAGGCAACTCGTGCCTTTGCTATCCTCGCTGATATCTCATCAGCAATATTACAGGCTGACGAGATAGTGCTACCCAAGTATGTGAAACTGTCCACAGTCTCAAGCGGATTACCTGCAATGAAGAAAGTAGGGGTGGAAATGCCCCAGTCTTGAAGCAGCACTTTGCACTTTGAAGGTGCGAAGCGCATTCCATACACACCAGCCCGGTCACTCACCTTGTTCAGCATGGTCTGTAGAGGGGCTAAGTAAGACAATGTCGTCCGCGTACTCCAGATCGGCCAATCTAGCGCCAGGAAGAAGGTCCAAACACATCCCACTGGATTCACGAAGCGTCCCCTCCACAATGTCGTCCATGACAAAATTGAACAGGAAGGGGGAAACCGGACACCTCTGACGTACACCACGAGAAGTGATGAACGCTCGAGACGGTTGTCCATAAACTCTCACTCTGCTTGCAGAGTGAGCGTACAGCGATCTCAATAGGTTCACGTATTTCTCTGATACTCCTTTGCGAAGGAGACAGCTCCAGAGAACGTTACGGGCAACTGAATCGAAAGCAGCCCTCAGGTCCAAAAACACCACGACCGTCGGCTGACTATATAATTGCCGATGTTTCAAGATCCGTCGTAAGGTAAAAATGCGATCAACACCCCCGACCGGATCTGAATCCTGCTTGTTCTTCGCGTATCTGGCTTGGTGAACCGACGTAAAATGAGGCCAGTGAGTAACTTGGATGCAACGGACACCAAACTGATGCCTCTGTGGTTGTCACATGGACTTCGGGCCCCCTTTTAGAAAACGGGAATCACTGTTGATAGGCACCAATCACGAGGTAGATCTTCAGTCTCTCAGATCATCCGGAGGAGTTTCGTGAGTACAGTTAGCAACCTCACTCCACATCCTCGAAGGAAATGGGAGGTCTGGTTCAACAGCCTTATGACGCTTCATTAACTTGAGTTCCAGGACCACTTCTGATTCCGATGGAGGGCCGTCTGGAATGCAATAGGTGACCAATCGAGTCCCGTCGTCCACATGATCTGGTTGCGGCCAACTGAGCTGTTCTTCAAACTGTGCAGCCCACCTGTCAAGGCGGTGCGACTGGCTGGTGATAAGTGAACATATGGTCGCACTTACACCGACTTGACGGTCAGTACAACCACGGATCAGGGACAAAAGCCTTGTGCTATTCCAGGGTGTAAAGGCTTTTTCCATCTCTTTCGATTGTTGGACCAAGTAGTGCTCACGGTCTTTGCGCAAGCTTTTAGTCAGCATGCGTTTAAGTTCTCGACGGTCGTCATCGTATTCGGAACCAGGTGGGATAGAGCGACGCTTGTTCATAAGATTTACCGACGTGACGGAAATCCAGTTCTGTCGAAAATGAATAGCTTCTTCGAAGCGTGCCTGTTCACAGCACGCTTTCATAGCTCCGGCGATTTGTTCCCAGTGTTCGTTAGAATCCTTCATCTGACTCGAACTGGGCAACTTCTCTGCCAACGCTTTTTGGTAAGCGTTCTTCACATCCTCATCGCTCGAATGCCAGTTAAACACCTTGCATTTACGAGCGTAAGTCCTCTGGGCAAATGACAAAACGAAGCTGGCCCGCTTAACGGCATGGTCCGAGTCCAGGTGGTTGCTCCAAAAGGCATGACAGTCCTTAACAGAGTGGAACCACCTGTAACTAACTGCTACATGATCCAACTGTGTCCACGGCTGGGAAGCACACAGTAGTCTCCAAGTAACAGTACCTTTTCATGTGTTGAAATGCAGTACTTAATATATACAGACCGTGAGATGCGCACAGCCATCAGTGCGTTGTGTCCGGGGTCGGCGGTCAGTGAGCGTGAGGCCACGTCTGACTGGTGGGAATTACCGAACCATAGGACCCCGTATAAATAATTATATATATGGATAAGGACACGTTGTAAAAAGGGCTCTCTCGGTATCTGTGTTGTTGTTAATACATGTTTCCTGTTGACGCGTGAATTTTCTTTTTTGTTGCGAGACGGACGTTGTGCATTTCGATCTGCAAACGTTGTACATAGTGTATGCTGTTTCTGTGATTGGCTTTCAGGTATATTACAGTGTGTATTCCGCAGGTGGCGTGTTTTCTTTCGTACCGGCATAAAAAATTCGTGTGGTCTAACAATACAGAAACCGGTGCGCATGCAGTTTAAACTGTCCGCTGATATTCCGTCGGCTTTTATCTACCTCACTTCGTCCGCCTTCCTATTATTCAACGTTTCCCGCACAACAGGAACATTCCTAGAACTGTGACATTCGATCCCCCTCAATTAACGGAACAACAAACTGACTGGATCCGGGTAGTTTGGGCCCTCAGCATCGAACTCGTGTACAAATCGCTGAAATCGCTTGAGCGACATGAAAACTCTTACGGTTGCACTTTGATTCTCGTGTTGACATCGGCGTCGTGCGGATCATCGCCTCTTCTCTGTATCACCAATACACCGGTTGTGATTGTTCGTTACGTCTTTTCTCGGATTTCGGAATGTGTCGGAACTGTCTGTGATTGCTGCTATGTCAAAACAGTTGTCTTCCCATTATAGTGGAGTAGGAATACATCTGATGACCTTGAAGCGCGAGTTCCTCATTGGGCAACTGGATATCCAAATCACTAGTACGTTTACTCCACCTGGTCACTGTGCGGCGGGCGTTATATCGACACAAATCAACGATCGCCAACTCTTTTCCAGCGGTGTTCATTTCAAGGCTCGAAGTGTGTTCTGATTGATCGCGGCGTCAACGACCAACGGCTCACTCATCCATGTACTTTAAAGTGACCCGATTGCTTGTAAAAGCGACAATATACTACACGCTTCTACTGAGTGACTTGTTCTCACTACAGTTGTTACTGTCCGTATGGATGGGGCTCGAATACAGATAAAACATGCAGCCAGCCGGAGGACATCATGGAACTCTGGCGCAAACACTTCGGCAGCCTGCTAAATCGCCCTACTACAATTGACTGGGTGACTGTGAACAGCCTGCCTCAAAGGGACATCAACTCTTTGCTTGCTCTCGCCCCAGATTTGCGGGAGTTGCAGGGGGCGATTGATCAACTGCGCAACGGGAAGGCCGCAGGCGAGAACGGACTGCCAGGTGAGATCCTGGAAAATGGCGGGCCGGCGTTGGAACACGCTCTGCTCCAGCTGGTTCACTCCATTTGGGAGCACGAGGCGTTGCCGCAAGACTTCAAGGACGCCATTATCGTACCCTTGTTCAAAGGGAAGGGTAGCAAGCAATGCACCGACAGCTACCGAGGTATCAGCCTCTTGAGCGGTGCAGGCAAGGTGCTTGCGAGAATCCTCCTGAACCGACTGAATGCAAACGTTCTGGAGATGAATGTTCCCGAGGAGCAGTGTGGATTTCGGTCGAGTCGGAGTACAATCGACCTGGTGTTTGCTGCTCGATGGCTTCAGGAGAAGTGCCGAGAACGGAATCAGCCCTTGCATGCCCTGTTCGTGGGCTCCACCAAGCGTTCGATTCCGTGAACCGCGAGGCGCTGCGGACGGTGCTTGGTAAGTTTGGATGTCCAGGTAAGTTCGTCAATATGGTTAGATTGTTGCATGCGGGCATGAAGGCGAAGGTGCAATCATGTGGATCGACCTCTGATGATTTCGACATCGTCAATGATGTGAAGCAAGGTTGTGTTCTACCCCCAGCCCTATTTAGTTTATATTTGACTGCCATGGTAACAGTTGCTTTTCAGAACTCTGGAGAGGATGGCGTCGAGGTGGAGTACCGGACGGACGGGCGTCTGTTGAATATCCGATGTTTCAGCGCCCAAACCCGGCTACAGACCTCAAAGATGCACGTGCTTCTGTTCGCAGATGACAGCGCATTGCTAGCTCACAGCGAAGAGGAGCTGCAACGTCTGGCTACAGCCTTCGCTTTGGCAGCATCAAAGTTTGGATTGGACATCAACACAGCCTTCTCCTGGTGGAGGTCTTGCTTGTGTACCTCCACCCCAAATTCGCATCGCTGGAGACACTGTGAATGGTTGCGGGGATTTTTGCTACTTGGGTAGCAACTTGTCGGCAGATTTGTCCGTGAACCACGAGCTGAGGGCGCGTGTGGGCATGGACGGGATAGAAGCCATGTTGATGCTGAACCAGCTCTGCTGGCTCGGTCACGTTCGTCGGTTGGGCGATGACCGTATCCTGAAGCAGTTACTGTACGGACAAGTGAAGTCAAGTAAGCGAAATCCCGGTGGCCAGAAGCGGAGGTACCAGGATGTTGTGCAGGTAAGTCTTTCAACTTGTAACATTGATGTCAGATGTTGGGAAGATTTGGCGTTGAACTGGACGGCCTGGAGAAATACGGTTCGGGCGGGCGTCCGAAAGTTCCACGAGCAACTATTGCGTGGTCGCGAGCGGAAGCGTGCGGTACGCAAAGGAACCATCGGTGCCATAGGTCGCGGTGACGTGCGATGTGTGCGGTCGCGAACGCGCTGGCCGTTTGTGGTTAGTAGGTCACCAACGTACTCATAGTACACCGTCGGCGAAGAGTACGTTAGGCTCAGGTAGGTCATATCAGTGTATCCATTCTACTTCTGTTAATGGCTGCGTCGGCCAAAATCCTGGTCGTTAACAATTAATCCGCTCTTCTTCTCAGAAACTTGAGTGTCTGTGGTCTTCTACCCATTCTTTTCTTCGGCTTCGTTGGTGTATTATATGATGAATGGTCTGCCTGAATTTCCACAGTTCAATGAGAATTTTGTTTTCCATCCCTATCTTCTCTGGGATGCACTAACCTTCACTCCTATACTGCAACGCTTCTTGTATTACACTTCAGAAATCTTTCTTCCTAGTTTAGATCTCGTCATTGCAGCCTCTCTCTGTTTGGTTTCCGAGAGATAAGAGTTTCCTTTCCTTATTAGCCAATCAACTGGCTACCCAACATTGACCGGATGTACAGAAAGGCCCCACTGGCACACCTCCCGGTTTTATTCCTTCGGGTTTACACTGGATATGTGGTGTGTTAGTGGAACTGCAATTAGTGCAGCGCAAGCCAATTGCAGTGATGGCTAAGCGCAGGCGTCCTTTGGCTTCGGTCACTGTGACAGGCTAATTCGAATCGGATGCCGCCAACCGTGTGTGTGCAGTAGAATCGATTATTATGCGTGGTGGTGAAATGTTGTAGTAAGTCAGTAAATTTTCATGAACGATGCCAACATTGAATGTGTTACATTTGTATTAAGNTTCGAAAGAAGCTGGCTGGAAAGTCTATCTGAATGCGAACGCATATGTAAGTCTTTGATTGGAGCAGAACAAGACGTAATTTTGAGGAACTGGCCCGCAAATATTTGCGAAATGATGACTAGGGCAAATCTACACAAATCTTAGCATACATTGTCGATAACAAAATTTTTATCATGGTGCGAGTTGCAAACAATGCATAAGTTTGGAAGGTCACCAACGAATTTGCGATAACCATGGAAGTTCAGCAGCGCAGACTTCCCAAACTTTGTTTGGTTTAGAGGGAAATCACGTGGTTAGACAAAACACCCAACAAAGATTGGGATCTATGCACGAGACTCCGTAACCTCATACTCATCTTTCCTTGGTGACGGGCATACCAGTCGCAATGACGGTAATAATTGCTCTGAGTGCCATGTGGTCGTTTCGTCCTCTTCCTTTCACGTATCGTTCGAACTACTCACAAGTAGCTAGGCATTTTTCACCAAAATAGAATCCCGGGTCTCAAAACACAGGAGTGGTATAACATTTTTCTGCTAAAAATCATGAAGTGCATTCTGTATAAGCGACACCAAGACAGTAATGTGTTATCTGCATTCTGTTATAGATTACTGAACAATGTGTAGCAAATACTTTTTCCATCACGTGGGGAAAGATGCAATGGTATATGAAACAGGTGAATTACATTCGAGTAGTACCTTGACTGAATAACACCGACCACTTACGGTAAAAGAGAGGCCCCACTGTGTATCTATAACGTAATACTGCTCATCGCACATCGTGCGGTGATAGGGCTAATTGTTTTGTGGCATGATGGAGTGATCTACTGAGCACATGATCACAATTTTCAGCCGACCAATGTAGAGAGAAACTGATTCAGAATCCATTTACTGAGAATAATGGACAGAGTTGAAGAGGTGTTTTCCAGATGTAAAGTTGATGAGAGGTCAACAGCACAAATTTCCACTATGTTTCCGGTGACATTTCACTGCATCTGTGCAATAACATACTGTGGTTAATTGCCCACACAATAAAATCAATTTTGTGTCCAGGTAATTCATCGAGTAAAACCACACGAACTTGAAACCTCTATCACAACTCGGATTCCGATGCCCTCAGTCGAGAGAATAATGCGTCGGATCCACTGAAGATAAATTGGCAAACATGATGGACACTCAGCTGAGGTACCTATCACTATCGGGCACTCTGTCATTCGATTCGTGCACTGAATTGTAAAACGTTTTCCAACAGTCAAGCGTATTCTACACTCTAACATTACACACCTAAAAGCTTACTAACTTTTACTCTACAGGGTGGTACATTTCCCATAAATTACCATGAATTAGTTGTAGATCTGTTTTCAAAATTCTTTCTTCGTTCTCAATTTGATTGAAATTAGATTGAAATGTCCCTAACGATTTCTGACATCTTACAAGTGCGAACATAAGCTGAAAACGTGTGTGGTCACTTGGCAGAGTTATTTCTCACCTGTGAGAACAAAGAAAGCTACTCTTAAAAGAGTATAACACATTTTTCCAACCATTTTTGAACTCGCATCCAACAAAATGTTTACACATCCTTGAGTATTATCAAGCCCTCGGGGCAACTGCAAAATGGAAAGACGTAATTGTGTGGACACCCAACGAGGTTTCTGGCGCATTTGTGTTGTTTAGGCTGAACGTGAAACCAATCATTTCCGATCAACACAGGTTCCACCTGAGAAACACAGTTGTAGTGAGTTAACAACGTTATTTTTGGTGTGGATACGAAACCTACGAGTAATACTACTTCACGGTTACAAACCTTTCCAAATATTTACGAACTACTTGCATCACTACGAGCAATCCTTGAGATGGTTGAGAGTTGTTAACGAAAACTGGATGAGTTATGCAACCAACAGGTTCATTTGTTTCAAAATTAAGACTCAAAAACCGCTTTAAGATAGGTCTACTATGAAACAAACGTCGTACTCTGTTAACGCAAATCCGCGACCAAAAAATGTATCACTGAAAGTGACGATCTGTCTCATTGATGACTTTGCATTGATTCTGATGACGACGATACACACCTCAGTATGTACATTGTAATCATTGCTAACAGTATGCACTAAAGTTGTTAAACTTTATGTTAGAAATGAACATTTTAAAATTGGGACGGAGACACAATCGGTAAATCGTGGACCCGTTTTGGCTGAATGATTTGTGTCTGTGTTCAAGCACCGCCTGCCAAATGCATTAGGAGATATTCCGGTTTATTGACAGTAAGTAGATGACCTAGTGACTTGATACGAAAGGACAGTAGAACATCTATTGGATCCGTTCGCACCCAAACCTATCGTTATCACTTGAGTTTGTAAACGAAGATACGATCGCCTTGATGGATGTCAGTAGTAAGCGACAAGAAGATGGTACCGTATGTCGAATATTTTAGCGTAGGCCCCTCTGAGACGTATAAGCTTTGAATTTCAGCAGTTACTCATCTATCCAACACGAAGGCCCTTCGGTTTGCTGTCCATTTTACAGAGTGGGAACTGCATTTACTCACCGAAAAAATCATTGTAGAAGTGGAAATCGTCCGTAGTACCTTCATCTCCGATAATTACCCACTAGGGTTTGTTGGCTTTCACAGCAAAACAAATGAACCAAAAATCACAGCAAATGTCTGTTCCAAATAAAACACTGTATATGTAGTTGTCATATATAGACAACAATAAAAGGTTGTTTCTAAAGTGGCATCTGACGCGGTTACTTCATTACCCAAAGTGTGTCTACCCAGCCGCATATGGTCAGTAACACATTGTTATATTAAAATGCAAGTACCAGGACTGTCTACCATACGCTGTATGTTCCACCTCATATACACCGGGGGCGACTTCCACATTAACAGAAGTGACTGAATCATTTGTCTGAGGAACAAAAACATATCCACAGATATATTGGGGGAGTTAAGGTTCGGGGTGACCAGACGTGACCCAACCAAACCGTGAGAGTCTTCTTATATCGCCAAGTAATTGTTGCAGATCAGTTACGTAGTCATTCTGGTAGACAATTTCCAACTGCAGGTATACCATCACAATTCCATCATCCTTGGGTCACTGGAGAAGCTGTCTGATATACAGAACGAACCATACACATGTATATACATGATTTGTGAGGTTAGTTCGTTAACTTTTTTGCGATTCACTGGTGCTATTTGTAGTAACTGGAGCGGGGATACAAAATGTCTCTGTCATTTCATAAAATGATTCTTCGGACTTCTTTGGGTGAAAAACAGTTGGGATTTTTGTCGGTGGGACAATAGGTTATTTTCTGTTCATTTTTGGTATGAGCTACGGACTAAGCACCTCCATTCGTACAATGTGTTTCAAGAGAACATAGCTACGTAATCGATGCAGTCGAGTTATAAACTACACCACATTATGAATCGGTCTATTTGGGCTCAACGAGTAAACGACAATGTTAAGACATGCGGATGTATTGCCAAAACGAACGCGGGGTAATCCGATTAACAATGTAGTGCAGTCTCTCCTCGGAATTGTCTAATCCATATTTGGATGTCTCGAGATGAAGTGGTAAAATCACGTGATATAAATATTTTCTTACAGAATTTTCAAAAATAGAGAATTCCTATAGTTTTGACGCTGTTCTGTGCACCAAGATATTTCCGATAAAATTTAGTACATTTTTTTCATAGAAGAATTTGGTTGACCGATGCGGTTAGCATTACGTTAAAGCAGGTATTCTCAAATCATTGAGTGACTGTGTAATTCTGTCAAATGTTGGAAGCAAAATGCTGTCCTTAAGCTGACAAAAATGTCACATCCTTAAGGTGATTTCACAATCAGTATTGTCACCGAGCAACAGAGAGTTCGAAAGCATTTGCTTGTCACTTTCACAAACGTTGGAAGCATGCATTTCCAAATGTCTAAGGTTGTCACCACTGAGTAAATATACCACTCATTACAGACCGCACTCATATAGTGGGGGGTGAATTCAACTTTGTTCATGAAACTCGTTGAATCGTTAAATATTTAATGTTGAACCTCGCTCATTAAGATTGCTCGTTTCAACTGTTACGGATTGCAGTCACTCATCATAACCTGCAATGACTTGGGGATTATCTTGGTAGAGCCCACTTATCACATTTTACACTCCATGTGAACATATTTTGACTCAACTGGTCAGCTTCAAATCCACGTTCCTTTGCAGTTTATGTGGATGATGAGAGTGCACAAAACGACTTGACGTCCTACCGTGTGCAAACTAGGGACCCAGTCTCCAGTTTTGATATTATCTGGAACAATTTCAAAATTACAAAGTACAGTTTTCTCTTATATGTGAAAAAATGAAACATTGCCTGATAAATTTAGAAATAAAAAAGACCAGCAGTGTTCATGCATAAGTATAAGTTAACCTACACATATTGTAATGGAAACAGGAAGTGAATCAACAATGATACGATTCAGTTTAAAATGACGCGCGGTAACTGTCAACACTAGATGCTAACACATTGAGTCCGTTATATGTTCGAAGACGATTCCTCTTGAATAACAAAGAAGTTCTAGCGAATTCCGCCCCTCCAATCTGCTAAAGGGAGTGTTGCCACAGTTAACTCCCGATAACAACGACCACGTGAGTGCAGGAGGCAAGGCGCGCGAGTGCCAATTGTGTATTGATTCAAACAATGGACAAGTAGTTTGTATTTGCAATGAACGTAACGGGTATGAGAGACTGTGCGTACCGAGAGAATAACGTGGTAACAGATTCTAAAGTGTGCTGTACAACGAGGATTTCGATACTCCGCTATTTACACACCATCATTCATACGACAGCACGCCTTGTAATGATCTTTGTAGTTGTCGTGTGAAAACGGCGTAAATTCTAATACAGTTTTACTGCAATGTAGTCCATTGAGTTCTTTGTGGGGGATCAGGTGGGGGACCTCATACTGCCCAATCCAAATTTCGATATTTCTGTAGAGATACAGGCTGTTGAGGGACGGAGTACGTGTGAAGCTGAATAAAGCACTGTTGCGTCGGTCATCCAAGTAAATTACCTAGTCGAAACAATGTTGTGGAGTTATGTACACCAGACTTCGGTAATTTGGGCGCTGCAGTTTGTTCAGTGTTTGTTGTACGTACCGGACACCGTTTCTGCGACCCCTCCCATTGTAAAACGTTGGATGAGGTACAAAACAGGACTCCCGAAAATTCTTCCCAATTTCAATTAACTTAGCGACGTGATGTGATGTAGAATGTCACAGGGATGTTTCGGAAACAGTTGTGTATCTAGTTAGAAGTCTGGCAACCTCATTCCCACTCTCTCTAACAATGGTGTGTGTTTCAGTTGCTCTGTGAGCTGCACTCCGTATGGTATGAACAAAATCACGGTGGCCCAATTGGCAGCCACTGATATCGGGTGTAAATTAAATAATGGCTTTTGTTTGTGTGATCCATAGCTGAAAAAAATCACAACCTGCCACTCACTCACTAACTAACAAGACTAAGTAACAAAGTGACAATGTTTTAAAAAAAGTCTAAAAGTCGTTTGCACTTGTTTTTGTGTTTCATGTATACAGTTACCCCAAATTTTGATTGGGTTGTAGAAGCAAGTACGTTGTATGTTGCATGTTGCACTTTTCCACGCTTATGAAAAGAAACTGAATTTTGTAAACTAGAAAGTAGTGAAGGTAATGCGTAAGTTTTTGTCCTACGCACAAGTAAACAATAATTGGTGTATTGTACTTCTTTAGGTTTTGTCGTCGGAAATTCTCCACCTGTAATAATCTATCTTATCGAATACATGAATATTGTCGGTATATGAATGATACTTCTTTGACATACTTCTAGGTATCCTGGAAGTGTGTCAAGTTTTCACCTGAATTTATTGACGATGCTGTTGCAACAAGCTCTGTTAGGTTATTCAAGCACGGGCACAGCCGGACGTAAAACAGTGTTCCCTGAAAGTCCAAATTATAAACAAACATGTCTTAAATAACAATACAGTTCTGTATAGCTTGTAAATAATATGAGATTTGGTCGTTAAAAAATGCCAATTTTGATTGGATACGGAACAGCAGCAGAAACAGAACGCCAAAAGATTGGAGAATTCTATTGTGTAAGCCACGAAACCCTGTGAGAGTTGAGAAATTTCATGTTTGAATTTAGACACCCAATCTTTTTGGAGAGGAACTGTCAAAGTGAGATTTCCCCACTGTTGAGCACTGGATTTGTATCATTCCAATCTGCTAATGGTTCAGATCCAGCTAAAGCTGACATTTTCACAACTTGGTTCCTTCAAATTTTACCACGTTCTAACAAACAAGACCCTGGTCCACTTAATGAATTCCACCTGATGTAAGTTATCTGAATCCAGTGGTTAAATTTTCGGGCTTTTGGCTCGTACTTCGTAGCTCAGTTAGCCGGAAGGTTGCGGCTTTCAGATCTGCTGTTTATCTCATTGGATCGAGTCCCGTCAAGTCCTGTGTTTCTGGCAGATTTATTCAGTGTATTTGGACAGTATTACATCCGGCCAATAGATTTGTTTTGTGTAATCTTGAAAGTACACAAGATATTTGCGGTCTCTTGATAAGATTCCGAAGGCGGTTCTGTCGGTTATCATTGTTAAAATAAGACAAAATGTGCACTATACAAACCGACTTCTACCGAGGTACAAACCAAATACCAGCGAGTCCACTGAACTTTCGGATGTAGAGAATTGTGGACCATTTGGTTTATTTGTTTGTATAACCACCATGAAACATCTGCTACGACTGAGTGAAAAGTATTCAAGCGTATAATACAGTGGTTGCATTAGTTCGATAGTTGTGGGGTTTGCTAAGGCTTTCACGAAATAGGTTGGCTGAAAAGGTTTTATTGAAGAGAAAAGAATAATGTTCACTTTGTGAAGATGCAGGAAATGTTTGGTTATTGGATCCTACATATTTCAGCATACTTTCAGTTTAACATAGTCAACTGGATGTGTCATGAAAAGTCACATCGAGCTGTTAGATATTGAGCACATCTGGCTGAAGGGAGCAACATAGATTTGTGCTTGGTCCATGAGTAACCGAGGATGTGAGTGGTGGTGTAGATACTATTCGTTTAGGACTCCAAGACTGGTGCAACTCGTTATTAGGTCTAGTTGGGATGACACGAAGGAAAATAATGTCGATGACTTAGGCATGAATGTTAACACGATTTATTGATCATTTTGGCCCAAAAGGATGTCGTTCAAGAGGGTTTCTTGTCAGTTTCACAGTGAACAATGAAAATCCTAACAAGTTCAAGAATGCAGCGAAAAAACCCATCTGATTTGCAGCTATCTGGAACGATGGTGTTCAACACCCGGACGTCCAACTGGGGACGTTGGTGTTGATATCACTTACAGATCTGATAAATGCTCAGTTATCTCAGTATATTACTGCACAACATAAGGTCACCGCGCAACCATTTTGTGCATTTTGTACAATGAGCCTTGATACTGGCCGAATAAAGTAAAATGCCCTAGTCAAAGGCTTATAATTCCTGCAAACATTGAACAATACAAACAAACTGGGTCATGTTACAGTGTTATTGTTCAAGATGGATAAGCCGATAAGTTATCGATGGGCAGTTTGTCCACTTTGCAGCACACATTATGCTGTAAAGTCGTGCAAGTTTACGTTCAACTATACCACATGTCACAATAATGTCGATTCGTAAAAGGGAGTTTGGGACGGAGTGAATTGTGTATGTTCGTTTGGGGTTTATAAAAGTAGACAAGGCAAATCACAGGTAGTCAGTGGTTATCGCTTGTATGATTCAACGGTTTGATACGAAATTCTGATCCGTCATTAACTGACCTAATTCTTCGGTACTGACGCTGGAAAGTCAGTTAGATGATTTTCTTGTCTTCCCTCTTCCTATTGGTTCTGTCTGGGACTGCTGGCTTTCGCTGTGAATTTTTAAAAATATGAAGGCCGAATTAACATGAAGTTACGAAGTGTACACAGACGTCCAACTCTTCGTTCACGCATTCAACAGGTGAATAGTCTATAGCATGACGAATAATTCAGTCAACTCTTCTTTGATAGTGAGCTCCGTGGATCACTGTAAACAGAAACAATGTTTTTGATTCCTATTCGAGTTTATTCTACGTTTGGCAGCTAAGCAAGTATTGAAGTGTGCTTCCGGAAAATTCCTTTGAAGTAAACATTTGAACGTGGGTTCAAACTTCATCAGGTGGATGAATGCAAAACACTTTCTTCCCCCAGTCTGATGAAAGCTCATTTGCCAAGGTTAGTGTGAACAGTGGTTACACAAAATAAGTCATTCACAGAGTGTACGAAAATCGGATTTGGATCACCAGATGGGTTATCTGTTATATACGACTTTTTCAAACTGACAAACCGGCATTGTGCAGTTAGACCTCACTAAACACGTTCCATGACAAAACCATCAGATAAAACCGTGTCTGGCCTTTTGTTCTACTACGTGCTATCTAACACTGCGTGCTTTTCATATTCTATTGAGTGAAGTCATTGCGCTTACCGGAAGCAACCGTGCTCTTTGTGAATATGTGCACAGAAGACGAAAGCCTGCCTTATAAGATTTACATCCGGGAAATTTTGTTGCAGCTGCTTTTCTGTGTTATTTAGCTGAACATTGTCTAATTCCAAAGGCTTATTCAAGGCCGTCTTATAAACTGACCTATGTATGACGAGTAGGCCGTTCAACGCGGTCGATTTTTCCAAAAAAGGCAATCGTAATGCCCTATCTATCAAAAACCATTCTATTCGAGTCTCAATTTTTCTTCGAACTAATTGTATGCTGTAAGTTTCTGCGTACCCGCGTGTCTCTTCGGTAATAACTGAATCATTAAATGTTGTTAAGAGAGGTTTTAGGCAAATTTCTTGCACAACATTGATACGTAATGGTGAAGTGTGATCTAAGCATAGGATGGCCTCATTTTAGCTGCGTTCGGTTCATTGACAGAAATCGCGTGTTCTGACATGGTATGTGCCACAACATTGGTCCCACGAGGCCACTTTGGGAGTTTGAACATGTCAGCCACCTTAATGTATCTTCAGTCAGCCGACCTATCCAGAGAATTGACTGTCGCGTTCCACTAACATTGTCAACACCAAACAATACTACTGATAACCAAGATGGTGCTGATCTCAAGTAGTTTGACTGATTCATCAACTACTTCCGAAGGGACTGTCTTAAGTGATGCTTCAGATCAGTGTTCATTCTTAGGCAGTAATTGACTTGCATAGAAGCAGATGACACAAATCTTACCTCACTGTGTTACTGAAGAAGTTTTCATCTGCTATTTCGGTAGATAAGACCTTAGGGCAAACGGAACAACATTGAATGACATCCATTTGCAAGCGCATGCGCATGTAGGTCACCTAGAATAAATTGCTGTGGGTCGCAGTAAGTTGGTTCTGATGTTACGACAGACAACCGGCTGTCTTAATTTCAGTTGACAAAAGTAAATATGAGTCCATCTATGATAGCGAAATAAGTAGCATTGCTCGCGGGGTCGAACCCTCAACTTACAACAGTCCAAACCATTAGTATTCCTACGATTAAGATGAACGGACGTACTACCAATCATTGGTAGCATTTCAAGGGATGGTTTGTTGTGATTACTGCTGTTTCATTCTAACCGTATCGGCTGGTTAAAAGCCTGAAGATGTTTTCCGATCACACTCATTCCATCACCTCAAACTGAATGATAAATATCTCTAAACACGCGAACTTCTGAGCCAAAATAAACCTGCCGGTACAAATGCTGTAAAATTCGATGCACCGATGAACGACGCTAGACTAGGTAAACCCTAGCCTGCTGTTTGTCTTATCCTCAAAAAATGACATCAGCGTAGTAGATTGCTGTTATGAGACATCTTTAAAGCTTGCTAGAATCTCCACATCCGACAACACTTTTGGCCTAAAAGCTGACCAATAAATAAACCAATATTTAGTATACAAAAAAGATACAGGAAAGTGGGACCATTTAAAATAAAGAAAACCTATCAATAAGAGTTTGCATATAGTCCATTGTGGAAAGATTTCCTTAGAAATATCACGTCTGCTGAACTTCACGCCATAAACAACGCAATGGGCTGACATCTAGGAGATATAGCACTGTAGTAAAGAGAATCGGAGAAAGTTGAAGTCATGGCGATGAAGTGGCGAATTACACAAAACGATCGCTTTCAGCGATCTATAACACAAGCGCACTTGCATTTTGATAATTTGAAGGAAAATGTATATCACAAATCAGTATTTGCCAAAAGGTAATGGAAAGGATCGTCAATCGGACATGATTATGCGGTCGTTTAGCAACTCAACACAGGCTACCTACACAAGATCTATCAAGTTTCGAATAAAAAACTGAACATGTCAATTAACATCAACCTGTGATCCGTTCAGAATTATTGCACAGCAGATAAACATAAGGACTCTCGATGGCACGAAACGACCAAATTAGCATGACTGGCCATTCGGGGTTACATCCATTCTCAGATATTCGCACGGATACCAGTAATCACACATATGTGAATAACCAAACAACATCCAAATCGGCCGTTTATTGCTATGTTCTAATTGAGTTCCCCCAAGCACGAACATTCCAAAACAACAGAATATATGTAATCACCAAATGACTACACGTGGGCACAGTCCCATCAGCTAACGTCGACGTGATCCACTGGTTATTCCCATGCCCAATCTCCGTCGGTATTCCTAGCGAGCCAAGTGAACTTCAACTGCCTTCAACAATTCACAAACTCCGTTAACTTCGAATTCAAACCGTGCAGCCACTCGGACGTGTCAACAAATGGCGAACAGCAAGTGCTGGACATTGTCGAATGAAACTGTCTACAGGGGATTTGGAATCCGAAGCAATCGGTCAGTCATCGTGTAGTTCCCGATGAAAGGAAAACATCATATTCAGTGATAAAATCAAATATCATTTATAGTCGACCAAACAGTTCGTACCCTGAATGAAATTGTGTGCACTGTCGCCTTCTGCGAGGAGAGCACAAGATTCGTCTTCCATTCTCAGCACAAAGTACGAATCCTTGATGCGAACAGAACTCACTCCGATGAGGAGACCGCGTTGAGCATCGCATCCGAACTCTGTGCCCGAGTGAAGGTGGGCGTCACAGTGTGACTACATACATACACATTTGGTTAACACAGGTCAGACCAGTAGGACTTGCTAGACTAGCCAACACGGGGGATTACACGAATTAAATCAACACTGATTTTCTAGTGGAGATGCTGAGGCAGAAGCCGTTTGGTGTGGGCCACCTTCAATATGTCACCTAATAAACTGGACAGTGATGACCAAACCATCAATGAAGGTCACTTTCTGCACACTATCTGTTAAGTAGCACAACAAACGGTGTTCCTCACTCAGGAGACCGTAATTTGACCACTGTACACGGTATAACATAGAAACAGGATAACATCCATATGTTTCTGTCAAATGTGTAATGTGCAACCTGCACAACAAACTGGAGAGGTGATATACGTTATGGAGTGGCGAAATATCCATCTAGTCTCACTAGTCGCCGAAGGAGAACGATCGAGTGAGGGGAGTTGAGCGGTGTCCTAACACAAGACGAAAGAGATTCTCACCGTACCCATGAAATAGACATGGGGATTCACTGTGTGGACGTTAACGCGATTATGTTCGCATTCAACCGTCTAAAGCACACAGATCCGAATCGTGAACACCGAATGCATTCTGATACATGTACGCACCAGTGGATAAGCAGAACTCGATCAGTGGAAGATGGTCATTAGTAAAACCAACAACCTCCTCCTGACTAGTTACTAGCACACAACCAACAATACACAAAAGCCTCCACTTCGAACTGCTCAACTAGTGTGAACAAACATGAGGCATCCAACAAATTCGTCGGATGACCAGATAAAAGAGAACACGTGACCAAGTAGAAGAAGATGCGGAGGTTACGAATGGTGGTCATCGAACACAAAAGTCGTGGGAGCACTGATGAAACCACCGGTATTGGTGACCCTATGAAACTGTGATGATTCACCAGTGCTCCTCCTGAAAATGTTCGCTCCATCGTGTGATTGTATATTTGATCCAATTCTGCGTTCAATCTACACTCACCCCTCTATTCTAATTTGGTGAAACATCACACATGACTGATTTTCCCACCTCGTGTTCTCACCTTTCCGAAACTCGCATGCCTAGTGGAGTGGTTCATTAGTTTGGGAAATCCAGAATTATTCGTCTGACCGAACTAGTTCAAATGTGTTTCAGTGTAACCAATCAGGTGTGGAGCATTCTGCGTAGAGCTGTGCGAATTTGAGAGTGGTGTGTTTCATGCGGAGTTGTGTATTGTGTATTCTGGAATGGAAATTAATGGAATTAATGCACTCACACGAGTCTCGCTGATAGGTTGACTGCCTTGGTCAACGTGAATGAACCGCTTCACCAGTTTCTTAGCTTCCTTGTCGGTTGAAATGCAAATGTACTCCCTCCGTTTTCCTGATTAACTATCCGAGAATGTGTGATCGAGTTGCGAAGCAAGCGAGGGCAAATTGATCATCGGTGATCCTGTGACGGAAGCGTGAACTGGCTGAATTCCATTCAAAGTAACAAATTTCACAACGTTCTACCGGCTCACCACAAACGTGAGCCTCTCTGCGGAATTCCGTTGCTCAGTTGTTCGACCTCATTTGTAGTATACGAACAGAACAGGTACGTTGTTGACCACCGCTTCGAAAGCTACTGTCTCAACCACGATACGTGTGGACACGGTTCGAGGCTGAGATTGTATCCACTTTATACGTGTTTGGACTGGCTGATCAGAGAAGATGCGCTATGATCTTAGACGCGGCGTTTCTGCCTCATGTAGCACCAATCAACTGCCCGTCTTATGAGCATTGTTTTAAAAAATGTGGCATAATCGTCTTAGATTGGGAACCAAACTTTTAAGCAGAAATCAGTCCTCAATCACATAGTTTGTCCGCATCGATACTAAACGTTCGTGGAGATGTTGGATAACAAGAACAGTTCCTCTGTGGCGTTCACAAGTTTCCCTTGTGAGCACACTTCAGTAGTGGTTTGTCGAATTGTTGTTTCATATTAGTGTTGAAAGTGAGGCATGGACCATGTTGAAGGTGGACGTTTTCTTCTTGTTTACGGTTCGACCATCGTGGGGATGGATTGTTCACTTTGGGGAGATATGTAGTAGAACTTGATAGAATAAAATTGAGATCATTTGGTGAGAGTTTGATTTTTCTTGCAGTTCAGGTGAAAAGCATTCATACTGTAGTAAATTGAACGCTATGCTTTGAGTGTTTTTCTTTTGAATTAACTGTATCCTGCTGGTTTTTGTTACCAACCTTACGAGGTCGTAAAACGTCTAGCCCATGAGGAATTTCTGAGGTAATTCTTACCTGGTATCTGATCAAACGCCAGCATGTCAGACGGAGGTTCCTTTCAGTTTTCCCTGAAAATCGATCGTAGTTCATTCAACATGGTTTGAAAATGTTCTTCAGCATTATCTTTCTTTGAATTTTTCTCAACTGATAAGATGTTCTCACAAGCGTTAACAACGGTCTTATCATATTTTGACAGTGTATTTCAGCGGATTAAATCCAGCACACCCATATGATAACAGCCGTAGCCTACCGTATAAATGTTAGCACATGAAATCACCGTCCGAATGCCGGTTAACGAGTCGAACTTAAGACATGTTAGGTGGCGACTTGTGAGAATAGATCCAGACTGCTAGTAAAATTAGTTATAAAAAGATTCTTTCACTCCAAAAATCTCCGGAGATTTCATCGCGTAAAGATCACAAGTCTGCCATTATTTCAAATATATGCTGTCAGGCTGTGTATGTAAACACCTTTATAATGTACTTTTGTATTCAAAATACACACGTTAAATTAATATAGTGTTATAAGATCACGAAATTTGCAATCCAGTTCAATTAAGATCGCAACATGATTTTGAGCTTGAAGGCTCCGAGCATCTCAAAAACAACCATGATAACACATTTATTCGGGGACATTTACGATTCCAGTACCCAGTGTCTTATGTTAAACAAGTATATTCGATCATGGACAGACAAACGATTTCTGGCAGTGAGCAAGTATCATTGCAGGGATTATTTGGTGAATCACATTCATCTATGGACAACGAATGAAGACACTAGTAATAGGACAATCATGTAAGCTGACTAGTAATAGTCATATTGTACTCAGGCGGTGAATTCAAAGATAAAACAAATTACTGTAGTGCACGCTGCAGATTATCAGTGAACTGTGTAGCCAGATACGGAATGTGACCTGAATGAACGTCTGTCCACTATGTTCTCATATTATCTTATGTGTTAGCTTTCGAGAAGAGCTACATCCAAGTGTAAATACTATCGAAGCACGATGTCATTTTGTTGTGCATTTCAAAAAAGGTGTTCTATGGGATTCTTGCGATGTCAAAGCATCCGCTTAAATTCTGATTCAACAAGATTGGTAATTTTTGTCGGTATGCTTCATTTAAACCAGTACGGTTACCGTGCCCGTTTAAAAGGGAGCTGCTACTGGCAAAACCTGTATGCATGTATGTGTGAAAAATTGTAGGATGATTTCACTCATCAAAAACGAAGCATGGATGTGCTTTTCAAAACCACCAGTCATTGAACACTGTAGGCTTTGGCAGTCATGAACCTGAATTTTCGTGTCGGTGTAGATTTTTTGGACTACGGGCCGATTTATTTCCTCTCATACTGCTGACTCTCATGAGAGACAGACGAGATAGCTGTCTGTCACATTAGGACTGAATTCGACAGTGGAGAATTAGTTTGTTAAGACTTCGATCGAGGGATAGAAAACTGTATCCTTTGGTGGCTGACTGGATGGTCTTGAAGCTCCGCTCAAACATTTCGTCGTACCGACTGGAGCTATCACCAGGTGGCAATTTGCTGGCTATTGTAATACGGTTCCACTGGCCGGGAAGATCCCAGTCTGTAATGTGGTCATTCCTAACCTATCTCCGACTTTGGAGGGGGTACAAAATCAGGCCAAATCTTCATAACACGTAACCAGTCCCGAATGAATTGAAATTAGCCCTATGTGGCTTCGTTACACATGACTGACAAACACAAGCTGTAGTTGGTGGCGTGTTTCATGGTCACTTGCTTTGCCTGTCAAGCTGATCGTTGTGGTCCGATGGTCTACACAAATAAGTGCGAATGGCAGCTTCGGCAGTGACACAGTTGCCGTCTTTTTTTTTTAAAAAAAAAACACGATCTTAGTGGGTTAGATGAAAGAAACGTTTTGTTCCCCACACTAAAACTCATGACCGTTTGATTTTCCGCCTGAGTTTGTTATGAGAGATTTTCGCATAATAAATGCCGAGGAAAGAATAGTGGCCAAACCTAAGCAGTTAGACACAAAATTCTTGGTCTTAGCTCACATTTGCATATGGTACGAACTAGCTGGTGATAATATTTGGGGTAAATTGCTTGGTGGTATTAATTAGTAGAAATATTTTCGAACATGTTGGTGTTGAGTTTCTTCGGATAGATTCTGTTGCTGAATATGAACAGCAAATTTGTTATGCTACTGGTGGGGTCGTTCTGTATGAAAACTTTACGAGAAGGGAAGTGTAACACAAGGCCTGCATCCTAAAACTTAAATCAAACAATCCGGATTTGACTTTTTCGAAGACATTTTAACAGTCTAATATCGTCTGTCTTTCTCCAAATTTAGTAGCACATTTTGGTGAACTGTTCATGAGGAACATGGTAGCATTTACAACAGAGCTACCAAATCAGCGCTGAATATTCTATAGACAGTTATCACGAGCGTGAAAAAACATATCGACAGTTGAGTGTAATGTTCAGCTGTGACTGTCAATGAATGGGCTTCTGCAATTAATTTCGTTGACCACGCACAGATAACTGACATACATTCAGCACCTTGACGGTAAATTTCAATCAATCCCAAAACACACTTTGTATCTGAGAACCATGTATCTTCCTAAAAGATCCAATTGTGGAGTTTGTTTGGATTCGAACCAGCGACATGCCCAATTACGACAAGTATTTTACACTATAGGCAGGAAATCAAGCAAGAAACTCACAAATTTAATGGCAATCACACACCGGTGCTGCAAGAGTCATCAAAAAACTTGTGTAGTCATACAGTCTAACAAGTGTAAACCAAAACTGCAGATGACAGACGCAACCTTCTGGTCGTTTCTCAGGATTCCACGTGTGATTCGCTGAAGTTGACCATCACCACGATTGAAACCGTACTGCCAACGAGTGAGAGGTGAAGCGAAGCTTCCGATGATCACTTCACCCTAGCCAGATATAATTTGGCCTACTGTCGAAAGACCTAACTGGCAGACTTAGAGGTAACTGCTCTTGGTCTGTAGTTATTTTGTTGAATAAGTGCTAACGTTGGAAATTTTATTGCTGTTTAGCAAACAAAACAATGTAGAAGGTTACAGTCTACAACTTTTGCATTACGAGGTGTTCGTTGTGGCGATTGACTTGGTCACACACTAGGTAACACTAAGCGTCTAAACTGCGAGCAGGAGCAGTGCGATAACACAGGCTTACTATCAATGAATCAGGGGCCGGCTGAAAGGTGTACCTGGAATCGAACGGCGCGATCCAGCGTAACTGATAATCAAGGTAAGACGGTGGAAGCTCCTTAGATTTATCAGCCATGAATAAATGAGTATGTCTTTGACAACCACTCCAGCCCCCAACTTTTAATTCTAGCTATTAAAATAAATCAGAACCAGTGGCCGCGTGATAGATCCCCTCCTGTATACGCTGTGCAACCTACCAGGCAAGCAACTGCTAAATTTAGTTAAGCCGATTGCAGCCCGTAATCGATCAAAGTTATCCACCGGATAAAAATTATATGAGAGAGACCCATGGCTTAACGCTGGCAGCGTAAACGGTGCTCATGAATATATTTCAACAGAGTAAAAAGAAGACACATATTGCGATATAGTATTACTTCGTGTACTCTCATTAGTCAGAAGTTTATATGGGTCATGCAGTTGAGGACAAACAAGGACTAGACAGGCCTACAACCATACCAAGTATAACGTAAACACAACCGTAGCAACCCGATAGGTTGCCTCAACCACTTTTGTGTACATAACGTCGGCTGGTGAGTTCGGATGCGCATCGCTTCACAGAAAGCCGATAACTGGGTTTCCACTGCGTACCAGTATCATGAATGAGTTTAATGAGTTAACCAGTTGGCACGGGAACACCCTGAATCAAATCTGTTTTGGAAGTAGACGAAGGTGGTGTAGCACTATACTCGATGATGTGCTTGAACAATCCTGCTCACTATGAAATTGCCCGTTGGTTGGTGGACGATTTGAATCCTATCCTTCACAGTGCCTCCACATTGCTTGAATGGCTTCTTTTGAATTAGCCGAAATCTTAGAAAACACTCCGGCGAGTACCCAGGTAAGATATTCCATGAATGGTGATTCTCTTTCCACACAAGTTCCTGTTCGTGAAACGTTTGATTTTTTATGAGAGTTTATTTCGAGTCAGAACTGTGATATAGGTGTCCCACTTGATTAGCCCGAAGATCTTATTTCGTTGTGCACAGGAAACGCTCGTTTCGATTCTGAGTGATTTGTTTACAAACAGATAGACGGTGTTGCCATCGGTAATTCGTTAGGCCCAACCCTAACAGACATATCAGGAATGATTGAGCGGCAAGCTCCGGGTTATATAGCTATTGTTCTTGTGCAAACGACCTGTTGATGATGTTTTAATGTTCACTGATGCCGCTCATTTAGATCTGATTTTTAACTTCCCTAATAATATCCACCCCAAACCATCTTTTTCTCACGCATTTGAATCGAACAAAAGTTTACCCTTTTTAGGATTTACTCCTTACTAGACCTGTGGATGGTACTTTACAGTGCCCAATTAAGCACAAAGCTGCATGGGTGGTAAATAACCTCAGTTTCTCAGCTTTGATTCTAATTAATACAAACGGGGTTCGGTTAAAGCACTGTTTCATAGAGCCTGACATATTTGCACCCTGACACGTTGCAGACAGAACAGGAGTTCCTGAAACAAACTTCCCTAACAAATGGATATCCTGATAAATTCATCGAAGCACACAGTACGGTGAAGAAGAGGGTTGAGATCAAACTGCTGGCTCAAAAGAAGGATATTATCCCATTCTTGCCACTCAAAGCTGACCATCTGGCCAACAATACAAGGCACAAATTAAAGTCTGCTCTGGCTCAAAAGTATGCGGTGCACTTCCGCTTATTTCAAACCACCAGAGGAACAGTTCTCCGCAGTCGTAAAAATAGTTTGCCAAGCTGTTCTGTCTCCCACGTTGTGTATCAGTTCACCTGCAGTTGCAGTGACAGAACAGATCGACAACTATCACAGTGAGTTGCCGAACACATCCCGAAGTGGCTCGAAAAACTGATGAAGCGCCATCTTCAAATTGGCGCACTGACGGCTCGAAGGCTGAACAAATCATGACAACAGGTTACCAAGTTGACCCGTTAAACTCATTGAAGATACTGCTACGCAATGGAAACCCAAATTTGTCGGCTTTCTGCGAAGCGATGCTCATCCGAACTTACCAGCCGACGTTATGTACACAAAAGTGGTCGAGGCAACTTATTGGGTTGCTATGGTTGTGCTTACTTTATACTTGGTATGGTTGTAGGCGTGTCTAGTCCCTGTTTGTCCTTATCTGCATGACCCATATACATTTCTGACTGATGAGATTAAGTAAGGTGTTAACACTGCAATATGTGTGCTCTCTTTGTTCGGATGAAGTGGTCCAAGTTAACTCAGTGTTTCAGAAGCTCATAGATAAGGTCATGAGTGCATGTGCACATGCGATTATGCCAGTGTCTGATCTTAGCCATCTTACTATTCTCAGATTTTGATTTTCGCAAGTGATAGTACACAAAATCTCGCATCATCCCCGCAGATGCAAATCAGCTATCCTTAGAACGGACACTACATATAAACCTTCGTGAACTTCACAGAGTACAGGAACTGGAGAATGAGTACATGTGCTGGTACTGTGAAAACTATGGTCAAAATAACTTGCGTCGACTGAATTTTCATAAATGTTGGTGCCAATTCCAAACTTCTTCTCTGATTTCTCGTGACAGGCTGATCAATGCGCTCTATCAAAAAACGTAAATAATGTGATGGATAAGTAACTGTTCTGCTCGAGACATTTACTTATACAACTCCGTAGATGAACCCTTGGGCAGAAATAAAGGATACGCTTTTGTGAGGGCCAGTTACGGGTTAATGCGCTAAAAAATGCGATAAATGGTATCTGCCACAGATTTACAAGTGACCTTTAACGTTGACTTTTCACAGATTTTGCTTGGAAAATGCACAAACTCCCTGCGCAGAACTTTTATTTTTATTCGGCAAATTTTACCAGTAGTCAAGTTCTTTGAGAAGTGTCAATAATAGTTTGTACTATGTATAGCACGGTGGAATTTCCATCGTATTTGTTTAGTTTCATGAAATTTCCAGAGATATTATTTAGTGAGGTAGGTTGCGAGGCGAAAATCAATTTTAAAAGTCAGGGACAATTAGTCAGGTGACCAAAGTGGAGACAGCAAAATGACATTGAAGAGAGTTCATCGATAAGGAACATGAATCTGATTCAGCGCAGCAGAAATGATTGGGTCGGGAGGACAATATGAGTCAAGAAAAATCGAAATGTGGTTGGATAATTCACGGCGATCAAACCGCTGGCTAAAGAGTGTACACCACTCAAGGGTGCTTAAAACGATGGTGCAAAATGGATGACGGAAGAATAGAAGGGCTCATCAGTTACCAGGTTTTATAAAAAGAAATAGGTCATTCTGAAACGCTGATTTTGGAAAAAATACGGAAACATGTTACAACACTCGCAGTAAAACCAATCAGTCAAAAGGCAGGTCATTAAGTGTTTCTCAGTGTGAAATTACGATTCAATCGGCACAATGAGACATCTCTCACGAAGGTAAGCGCTTGCCTCTGAGTGTTAACAGCATCCCAAGGGCGGCCCTATGATTCACTGGTTGCTCGGTCTGTAGACGTTTGTGATGGAACTGTCTACACAATGGATCTTTGAACTTTCGCGTCACTTTAGCTTATGTGAAGTACTGCTAATCAGACGCCGTTCGGAGGCAACAGTCAATTGCACTTATAACGCTACCAGACTAGTCCGCACTGAAGAAACTACTCATGTTTGGGTTACACTTGGAATGGTCCTGGTGTCTCTTATCGTCTCATCCATTAGTTTTTACGGGCCTGATTTTGTATGTGGGAGCAGATACGTCAGCACAACTACAAGGCAACTTTGCACACAAGCAGTGGTGCTTTACAAGAAGACGAATTCTACTAGCACTTGAGACCTAGTAAACAACAACATAATCGCTCCGTTGTGCTAAGATGGAACTTCAAATTTAGAACGAAAACTGCACAAATCAGGTTGTTTTGTCAAGTAACCTTTCTTATGTGCCTTTTACATGTGAGCATGTACTGCCTCCAAACGGCTGAACACGGGGTAGTAATACGTCAGTCACCGGTACACGATTTGGCTGCCGAATGGGATGATCGATTCAGAAGCAGCAGGCGGCGAGTATGACTGTCAGGACAAAAATTGTATTTATGAATATTCAAAGGAATTATAACGTCTATCAGCCAAGAGCTCATCCAGGTGAAGGATGCGTTTCCTGCTGCGCGGAAGGTGTACACAGAAGGTTTGGTGAACTTCCACAGTGTGTTGTAAAGTTTAATTCATTTGTTGGTTAGCCTTGCTGTTTATCACAGAATCACTGGGGTGTGAAGAGCAGTGCTTGTGTTCAGTGCACTATCTGGAACTGTGTAGTAAATCAGTTAATCTTACGATCCTACATTGCAGTATATTTTTATAAGGTGCGGAAAGGTAATTGGTATGTGCTTAACAGCATGATTCTGAATACTTCTGACCAGCATGTACATAGTACCTCTTACCATCCCTTATAAAGTTTCACAGTGTGTATATATGGTTGGTGTGTACCTTAGAGAAAGTTGTCAGGTGTTGCCACTCAACGTACATAGAAAAACTAGGCATTCATTTACGGCTACTTTGGACTATAGCTTTTTGTAATAGTAGCCAGTGTTCTGGCTATCCTCCGCATGTAACTCAATGTGAGACACACGAGTAATTGCATAAGCAACGTAGATTGACGAACTCAGACGACTTGTTTATACTGAACTAAACAAGTGAGTACATTGGACTCAGGCTACTCATGATCACAGATCATGTAAGATAATAATCATAGATGCACTTACCACTATACGTAGAATAAAGTCACACTAATCAGGATTTGTAATGTGCCGGTTCGTAGAGTCGTTCACTGTATCCTAAAGTGCTTCCGTAAAGGTTGTCGACCGAAAAGTTTAGAACAAATAAAGGGTCATATATTCTTCTAAGGAGCTATACTATCTGGATATTAAAAAGAATAGATTTCAGCGGTTACGAATGAGTTGTTTTCCCGAAATACGCACATTCACCATGTCCGCTGAAAGTGGCTAATACAGAAAAGTCAACAACCATGTAATTAGCCAAAACACAACACAATCAGACATACAATTAAGATACGCTCGGATAAGGCTAAATAAACTCACCTAATGCACAATGACGGACCACAGGACAGCTCAAACAGATGTGTATCAAATATCAATTGAATCCTATCTAAAGGTTCCAGGCATTGTTTCACTAACATCTCATTCTGAGATGCCGACACCAAAATAAATTATAGGATATGAACTGACGAATGAATGCGTCCATCTGTCTCATAAAAGATGAAAGTCAGACTTCACTGGCAACTGATTGCGGTATTCGCATTCCCAAAGACTTTTCAAACCGAGTCCTTAAAAAAGGAGCTGTCTGAAAAGTCTACGGAAATTTAAAGACTGCAATCAAATGTGGGTGAGTTTATCAGTCAAAACTGTCTACTTTTCATGAAAAGTTTTCTCATGAAGTCATTCCACTGCAGTTAACAGGATTAGATAAAAACTGCATACTGGTTCTGTCTGCAGGCTAATGGTGTCTTTCTTTCTGACGAAATGGTCAGACTGAGGATTAGGTGAATGACCTGTGCTTACTAAGTATCACTATAACATGGGGCACAGGGAACACAGAGGGGTAGATTGAGTTGTCCACCTGTGGCGTGATTCCATCTTATGACATTAGGGAGGGGAGCAAGGTAGGTGGCTATTCTCATAAGCTCTAACCATAAGGTGTCGCATGGCTGAAAGACCTCCTGAGTCAGTCCTGTAGGACCAATCACGTGTTGAGAATGATTTTCTGCTCGACTTTTGTGCATACAGTCATCAATATTACAATACATAAATCACGGTGCGGAGTAGCACTCAAATTTTGATTATGAGGGATATTGAACGTTAAAAGTTGGACTGTTCAAACCACGCAGACAGCGCATTGGTACACTTTATAACCTTGGCAGTTTGAGAATTCTCAATGGAAATCCGGACGTTTTGGAGTGTCCAGAATTAAGCCGGGTTAACTGTATGCCAATCACTGTCTTGTCTTGAGCGCATGCTCATCAAATACGTCAAAATTGTTGATAGCATAGAAATCTTATGTGTATCTTGTCACAGACAACTTTATCATATCTGTTAGATTACACTGCACACTAACGAAATGGTGGGTCTGTTGAGACATCATAAAGCAAACGGACAGATAATTACGGCAAATCTCAAAGGGTTTGCCAGAACGCGGACCTTGACAGAACCTAACCAGGACAATCACTGACAATTACTGGTGGACGACATCATTGGTTCGGTCAACGAGTGTTCCAGTAAGAACATCTTAATCTGTTGAAGAGTCGAAATGCTTGCATAACGGTACCAAACACTTCAATCAATATCAAATAAAGTAGCGATACATGATACCAAGAGATTATGTCTGGTGGTGTAGACCCACCAGAGCTGCCACGGGCAATGACAAACACGCAGCGTTTATAAAATGCGGATGAGCTTAAAATTGTTTGGAGCGAAACTAAGGCCGTTAGTTCAGTACCTCATTTATCTGTTGAATTCAGAAAAGCCCAGAAATTGGGGAGTACAGTAAATAAGTTTTGCGTGACTCATCTTCCGTAGATTGTACTTAACTAAGCAAAAATAATCCCGTTCCCACTCTTACAGGTGCAGGTCGAATTAGGAGTGTTTCTGCCATATGCGCCACTCGATCCGAACTGGATATTCCATGTCGACTTGTGTTACAATTTACAACCATGCAAGTTAGAACGTGTGCAGCTGAGTTTGATGAGCAACTAACGGCTATTTTCAATCAGTAAATAACAATCGGTTTGTCACCAATTGAAGTTACAGTCACTCGAATTCTTATGAATGGGAGCACAGGGAACCGAGTGGGCTATCGATCAGTGACTTTGCTTTAAGTATTTTCAGGGCTTATTTGAGGATCCTTTAGGAACAAACATGAAGGAACTCCGGGCCGTCGGATGGACACAGTACACACTAACATGGAGATGCACTTTAATTGCTAATGACTGTTGGATTTAGGCTGCTGCTGTATAGTTGTTATTCATACAGCGTACCTAGACTTACTTAAAGCTTCAGAATGAGCCTATCACTTGAAGTTAATATAAAAAATGAGCAACCATATCTTCAATGAACAACGGTTCGAAAAGCTGTGCGATTAGATTGCTGCAAGTAGGTAATTAGTCAGTTTATCAACTCATTTATTCATAAAGCCATCAATCTGAAGAGAAGGTGTTGCCATTCAGGCGGCTGCTTACCTCAACGATAGCCAAAAAAGCTTTCTGATATGCCATGTTTAAGAAGTTGAAATGGGAGTGATATGTACGAAGATGGGTCCTTAGGCATGACAGTGTCATCCCGAATAATTTTCTTAATCAGTTGTTTATGTGGAAATTTGTTAAAATGACCGACGAATGGCAGCTTTCGTTTGATTTTCATGATGGACTCTTCAGAGTTTGTTTTGTTCATACTCAGTTTACTGAACATAGTCAGATCTTCAGTACTGTTCTATGCTGAACGCAAAATAGTGGTTAATTATTCAGGCTCAGCATTATATGCTCGCAGTTCCGGACGGCTTAAGCTGACGTACTTATGGGCCCGTATATAACCGTTTTCTGTTTAACGCTTGTGTTTCCATCATCGTCATCGGAAATGTGCTCATTATCATATTGGTTGCCATAAACTGAATGTTTTCGAATTCAGAACAGAAGGGAGGACACTAGTGTCAGAGGACTAATGTCTGTCTCTCATGAATTGACTGGGAAGGGTTTCACATTAAAACATTCCTCAAAATTTAAATCTGCACCGCGTGGCCTCTTGAAGAAACAGGTATACAGATCCGTCATCCAAAGTTGAAAGATACAGCCAGTATTTAGAACTACGGCGGATGGGCTGTTGAGAAAGTCATGACGCTGAATGTGCGATCTTACCCAGAATAGCTGGAAGCATTTGATCGAGTCTTAAGAAATCACAAACATCCGAGATAAAGTAAAATACGGCCCACAACATCATATACCTATATGGTTTTCCGCCAGTTGACACTCAACGGTTAACTTTGGAACGGACAATTGCACAATCGTTATCTCAAACTTGAGTCTCAAACGGGTAAGCTACTTCGTAGGTAGAACTTATCGGTTAGAGTCATTACATCTGGAACTTACTGTCTAACAGTGTGCCCACGGCTGACTTGGTCGAGGTGTTCAAAATCCTGTTTGACCGATACACACCCGAGTATCATCTGATTACTGTCCAGACATATTCGTACTGGCCACGCGATGTGAACGTTTTGGTTGACTGCGCACCTGTCATCATATCAGCACAAAAATTCAGTTTGTTGACAAACTGTGAAAGTTTGCTTCTCTTCTCATTCGATTCTCCTGCCCTACGACTGTCTTCATCAGATCTGCTAGTCTCCGGTTAACACAAAAAAGAATTTGTAAACACCTGATCTGTTTCCCCCAGTAGAAATCTGTGGACGTACAGACCAACGGAAACAGAACTAGCAGGCGGTCCGTGTGACTGTCTGTGTATACCTCTCACTAGCTAGACCGCCAAGTTTTTATCATAGACCCCTCGTCAGGTCCGGTTATTAGACCACAGCTCATTTAATTCGAAGACACCGTTTCAGAAACCAACGTGTGTGGAATTCAGACAATCAGTTACCTACGCCATGCACCTGTCTCGTCAAGTTAGCAGAAGTTCGTTAAACAATTCAAAGCAGCAAAAATAGCGATTGGTATTAGAATGCTGGAGTGTCACACGAATAATAATCGCTGGTATCAGGTGTAATGTGGGACACAATTATACTCAACTGGTGGTATAAGTCAACGAATAACACCTATACTATGATTTGGGCTGCTTATATAAAACTATGTTGGTCAGCAGTTTCTAAAACCAGGTAACCTGTTAACATACCGCACACATAAGACTGGTTGAATTTGAAAAATTGTTCACCTCTTTCGCAGGGAAACGTACGCTAACCTACGTTTGGACAGAAGGTTTGTAGACACCAATTTGTTTGAATATCTCCTTCTAGCAAACCCTATCTTCTCCCTCGACCGTTCACATAGAGGCAGACCTGAGAACTAATAGGGTAAATTTGGGTAAATATTCTGTGACACGGAACCACCCAAAGGAATTTAAAAACAGAAGCAGATTTAGAAAATTTTCCCCTGCATGTGACCATCAATTAAATTACACAAAACTATGCAACTTTCCAGTTCATCTCATACTCAAATGCGCGTTATTACCGATGGTGTGTGACAGAATAATTATCTTCTCGTACTTTCACTCCCCTTGCATACATAATGCAAAAATTGTTTCACAAATGTGGGCAATAAATCTGAGAGTGTGTCAATGTGGATTTTATACTCCTCGTTCTCCTGAATCTTTTTGGTGATCTAACTATCATGACTATTCATGTGTTTTGTTCACCATGTTAACAACTATGACAACGTAAAACTGTGCGCTACACATAATTTTGTTCACAAGCAGATCGGGACAATAGGCTTAACGAGCATAGCATTCCCACTTTGGACATGTTCATTTATGCAGATTAGGCGTTTTGGTCAGCATCAGTGAAACCTGGAAAGGTTGAGCGCCAGTCATTCGGAACCAGATGAATATTTTGAAGAGTGAGCTGTTTAGTGGCCAGTCTGGAGCCAAGTATGAGTTATAAATGACCACTGTTATAACGGTCAGAATAATTTTCGTTAATTCTACCAGCGTCCAACTGTAATGAAAATCAGTAATATGATAGGAATTAGGTCGGGCTGTTTTTCAATGCCTTTCTTCCCGGCGACGTTTAAGTGTGTAAACAAGCGGCCTGTGCCGACTGCTCATCGTGATAAACACACTTGCTTCCGTTTGGGATAAAACAACGGCAGTACAAGGTCACTCACGTGTACTTATGTCAAGTCGACCATAGCCAGTTGATATCAAAATATGTATCGTATTAAAGGATGTTCAGTTGGACATTTTAGTATAATTTACAATGTTTTTGCTCAGTAATCTCGCGGAGAAATCTCATTTTCACCAAAACTTCAATAGAAGTCTCTCCTTGACTACGTGATTATTTGAACCATATTGATTCAAGCGTAAAATCAGGAGATGGTCACCCCACATGTATATGGTCGGGTAGCTGTTTTGGAAAACAATGCGCGTTGGCTGATATCTATGTGTTTGAACTCCTGCAGTCGGTATTACACAATTTATTGTCTAACATTTGGAAGCCATGACGTAGCAGTCAGCAATGGATATTACAGTAATTTTTCAAGGTTTCTAGTGTATTCCAGAACTTGAGCATTGCTTGAATAACTCAAAAATCCTAAACAGTTTTATTATGTATTCATCAATAGATTTGTTTGTTGTCGGCTGATGAATGTGGTCCGCTATCCACTCAGTGACCGGACATATTGCGCTTTTTATGAAACAGGCCATCGGCCTCACATGTTGTGAAATCCACCTCAACTGAAAGGCACTGTTCTTTTATGTCAACAGTTTGTTAAGGGTTTTCCATCGCGAAACATTCACACGGAATGCCAGCCAGCTTCGATGATCATATGCAAAATATAAGTATTATGCCTAACGGCTCTTTATGATGATTTTGAAGGCACCCGAAGACTTTCTGATCCACCTGTTTATCCAGTACCCTTGACAAACTTTTGAACATGTCCTCGTGAAACTAGGCATTTCAAATCCAATTCTCATGAACTCTGCAACAATCTGTTAATTTCTCGATCTAACTGTACAGACTTATTTCAACGTGTGACAGTAAAGTCAGCCTTCGTCAAGCAAACCAACTGTCTGACCAATTATCTATGAAATCCATTACAATGCGAATGATTTTCACCTGAACTACAAGAAAAATCAAACTCTCACCAAATGATCTCAATTTTATTCTATCAAATTCTACTACATATCTCCCCAAAGTGAACAATCCATCCCCACGATGGTCGAACCGTAAACAAGAAGAAAACGTCCACCTTCAACATGGTCCATGCCTCACTTTCAACACTAATATGAAACAACAATTCGACAAACCACTACTGAAGTGTGCTCACAAGGGAAACTTGTGAACGCCACAGAGGAACTGTTCTTGTTATCCAACATCTCCACGAACGTTTAGTATCGATGCGGACAAACTATGTGATTGAGGACTGATTTCTGCTTAAAAGTTTGGTTCCCAATCTAAGACGATTATGCCACATTTTTTAAAACAATGCTCATAAGACGGGCAGTTGATTGGTGCTACATGAGGCAGAAACGCCGCGTCTAAGATCATAGCGCATCTTCTCTGATCAGCCAGTCCAAACACGTATAAAGTGGATACAATCTCAGCCTCGAACCGTGTCCACACGTATCGTGGTTGAGACAGTAGCTTTCGAAGCGGTGGTCAACAACGTACCTGTTCTGTTCGTATACTACAAATGAGGTCGAACAACTGAGCAACGGAATTCCGCAGAGAGGCTCACGTTTGTGGTGAGCCGGTAGAACGTTGTGAAATTTGTTACTTTGAATGGAATTCAGCCAGTTCACGCTTCCGTCACAGGATCACCGATGATCAATTTGCCCTCGCTTGCTTCGCAACTCGATCACACATTCTCGGATAGTTAATCAGGAAAACGGAGGGAGTACATTTGCATTTCAACCGACAAGGAAGCTAAGAAACTGGTGAAGCGGTTCATTCACGTTGACCAAGGCAGTCAACCTATCAGCGAGACTCGTGTGAGTGCATTAATTCCATTAATTTCCATTCCAGAATACACAATACACAACTCCGCATGAAACACACCACTCTCAAATTCGCACAGCTCTACGCAGAATGCTCCACACCTGATTGGTTACACTGAAACACATTTGAACTAGTTCGGTCAGACGAATAATTCTGGATTTCCCAAACTAATGAACCACTCCACTAGGCATGCGAGTTTCGGAAAGGTGAGAACACGAGGTGGGAAAATCAGTCATGTGTGATGTTTCACCAAATTAGAATAGAGGGGTGAGTGTAGATTGAACGCAGAATTGGATCAAATATACAATCACACGATGGAGCGAACATTTTCAGGAGGAGCACTGGTGAATCATCACAGTTTCATAGGGTCACCAATACCGGTGGTTTCATCAGTGCTCCCACGACTTTTGTGTTCGATGACCACCATTCGTAACCTCCGCATCTTCTTCTACTTGGTCACGTGTTCTCTTTTATCTGGTCATCCGACGAATTTGTTGGATGCCTCATGTTTGTTCACACTAGTTGAGCAGTTCGAAGTGGAGGCTTTTGTGTATTGTTGGTTGTGTGCTAGTAACTAGTCAGGAGGAGGTTGTTGGTTTTACTAATGACCATCTTCCACTGATCGAGTTCTGCTTATCCACTGGTGCGTACATGTATCAGAATGCATTCGGTGTTCACGATTCGGATCTGTGTGCTTTAGACGGTTGAATGCGAACATAATCGCGTTAACGTCCACACAGTGAATCCCCATGTCTATTTCATGGGTACGGTGAGAATCTCTTTCGTCTTGTGTTAGGACACCGCTCAACTCCCCTCACTCGATCGTTCTCCTTCGGCGACTAGTGAGACTAGATGGATATTTCGCCACTCCATAACGTATATCACCTCTCCAGTTTGTTGTGCAGGTTGCACATTACACATTTGACAGAAACATATGGATGTTATCCTGTTTCTATGTTATACCGTGTACAGTGGTCAAATTACGGTCTCCTGAGTGAGGAACACCGTTTGTTGTGCTACTTAACAGATAGTGTGCAGAAAGTGACCTTCATTGATGGTTTGGTCATCACTGTCCAGTTTATTAGGTGACATACTGAAGGTGGCCCACACCAAACTTGGTCCTCCCTGTACAACGTCTTCTGCCTCAACATCTCCACTAGAAAATCAGTGTTGATTTAATTCGTGTAATCCCCCGTGTTGGCTAGTCTAGCAAGTCCTACTGGTCTGACCTGTGTTAACCAAATGCGCATGCATGCAGTCACACTGTGACACATTTTTTATCAAGGGCTATATCTTTGTCTGCCCCCAAAACTGTGGTACACCACGAATGTTTCAACATTATTGGATGAAGTGCATTAGTAGCACATTCTTTAGATAAAGCCATTTCCCAATATTGGCCATTCTGAACTTCGTCGATCATGCATTTTCGTCTTAAAGACCACTGTCAACGAGACAAAATTCCCTGATCATCTGCAGAGCTGCCCATTTGTGTATCGATGATTCGTCCCTGGTAAGTCAAGCTAATTCACTCAGCGGTGCTTAGTCTAGAATTCCAACAACACTGAGTTGGACGGTTGGGGTCCAAGGTTCAGAAATATCAGAAAAGATTATCCAAATAATGTGAACGTGTACGAACCCAATGACAGAAATTGCAACAAAATTTTCAGCACTTTGACTGTAAATTGATCACATGATCAAATTCTTCAATAAACATACTGTTCGAAGTGATGAAAGCGGATTATCGTACCAAAGAAAGTGAACTTTTTAAAACCTTTGCTTCCAACTATGCGCCAGAACATACCATCAACGTTAAATAGGATAAATTGGTCGAACTACTCAACAAGAAACGAAAATGGACTGAAAACTAATGTGTTCGTAATGCAAAATCCCTTAAACTTGTGCAATACTCACCTTAAAATACATAGAAATTTTAGTAATCATTTTCTACCAACAAATCAGCTATCAATGAACTACGTGACCATTCGACATCGCATAAACTGTAGAATGTCAAACATATCGAAAAACCTTAGCAACCATGACAATATACTTGAGGTATATTCTAGAGTCTGTGAAAGCATGCCAATCCAAACAGTACAAACTTGGCGGAACATCTTCCTTAACAGGTTTTGAGAGGCATCACTTGTAAAAGTGTGGTTGTTTCTTAATTGTTTATTATACACAAGCTACCCTCCTGAACTCTACTATTCTATTGGTATGATTCATATTCATTGTTTTTATCTCTTCTTTCAATACTTTTCTTCTATTTTATAACACGCTTGGGAGCACGGAAACATTTTAAACTTTTTTCGATCTAAAATGCTTCCAATGACTCATCATATACAATTCAAACAAACCTCAAAACTTGACTGTAAATTGGTAGGCCCTGATAATCTATAAATGGACATGTAATTTCTCATGGACATACCGATTGAAATCGGAAGTTCACTTGAACACATCTCGATTACATTTGAAGTAAGTGACAGACATTACTCAACAACCAATAACAAGCAGGACCTAGTTAACGACACTCTTGCGAGAGCAACACTGATATTTTCTAATCTTATTCCAGTAAGTCTGGATTTGTTGGTCATCTACTGTTCTCATATCACACGCTACGGTCAAATCGGGTCTGGTGAAGCGGGGTTGCACCAGTACTCACATCTTCTCGTAGACAGTTAACCGATTATGTGTAGACGTCGTGAAAGTTACTTGATGAGGTTGTTGTACAAAGTACAGCGGGTATCGAGGTTGATCTAATACAGTTGCCGAATGTGGGCGGAACTTTCTGTTTGCAAACGTTTACAACTAAAAAGATATGAGTGGTTATTCTGCTCCTTGGTCACTTCCAAAACTTATTATTTAAAGCGTCGCGGCAGTGCTAGACGGCCCGAAGAAAAATCCTGAAAAGCATAGGTTGCTGATTAAACAATCAAAGGGTGATCAAAGGATGAGTGCCGTATAGTTTAGTGTAATTTGCCTTTTCATGGTGTTTCACGTTTCGCAGTGACTGTCTGTTCTACACGTTTAAGCCAAAACGTGAAATTGATGTTCTCGTGTTAAGGCTGAAGAAGTCTTTCTTAGTCACATATCGAAAAATTGGACGTTATCTGAACAGCCTTGTCGCCGGTCGTTATATGCGAAGGATGGGTACATTGGCAGCTGAATCCACGATTCCCAGCCCATCGACGACGGTTGGGAATGTGGAGGTAACTCACAGGATAGTCGACCAAATGTCGAACTCATGTCTGAGAGAACCGGTGGCAGATATTATATGTATTGTATCAGGCTGTCCTCAGAAATAACGAATGAGTCATTCCCAGATTCAGACAATGTCTCGAGCTGGTGCAACTTTTGAACTTGGTGAGTGGTTTCATTAAATGTCATCAAACACTTAGATCGGTGGTTAGTGATATATTCAGTTTTTCAAGTAAACGGAAGCACTAAGTACACTGTTAACAGAAACATTCAGTAAATAAATTGTGATGGTACCTAATTAACTGGATTCTTCAGCAACCACTGCTGTGGTATGATTAGTATGATTAAAATAACGAGTGAAGTAGTTTACTGGCTCCCAAAGCCCAATATAAATTTCTCAAGAAATCCGTCGACACAGTAGTAAACGAAGGACTATACGACCGACCAGTTTCTTGTGGAACTTCTAGCCACTATGGGGGAAATGATAGTGTTAGCGCCTCAGAATTTTTTATGATGAGGTGATAGCTGTTTAATACGGTTTAAGCAGCGCGCGCCCAGAAGTCTGCAAGTATAGCTGGTGCATTTCGATAAGGTTTGATAATGCAGTCTTCTAGACGCAATCGGAAATGATGATCGAGTTCACAGAAAAGAAATCGAGTGTTTCACACGAGATGACGAAGGCAGTGTATTAGCTGAAGAATGTTGACTAGGGATTCCAGAGTAGCACATGAAGCAATAAACTCTTCAAGACGCAGTTAATACAAAGTGGAAATACAAACTGTGATAAAACGTTTACAAAAGCTTGTGTCAACAGTCAATTAGTATGGAAGTATTGCACTAACGTTAAAATTGTTGTATCAGGTCCTTGGGAGAAATTAGGTTGTACTCTTTAAAGAAAAACATGCCGCGTGATCGGCTAACGTGAAGCTGACAGCCAACTGTCAATAGAATAAGTTTAAACTGTCCAGCTGTGGTACTCGTCTCCTTTGCGCAGCGAGTCAATTATATTTTTTTCTTTCAAAGACTGGATCACACTTTGCAGTCATTCATCTGCGTGTGGCTGAGGAGATTTTGCTCCTGAACTGGAACTCTTTAGACCTGTTCAAAAGACGGCGGCTTATTCATTAGACGTTCTCTCTTTAGCTGCCGGATCATCTGTGGAAGACGCGTTTTTATCACCTTTTCTGTAGGATGATTGTACATCCCTGTGCTTGGGCTGCCGTTTTTACTGCGTAGTGGCGCAACTCTTGCCTTTATGAAAGCATATTGTAGGATGACCAGTCGCCAGGTGCACGAAGACGATTGTGATACTTGTGTGTTTATTAGAGAGTTTGCGTACACCATTGTGCATGTGTCAACATGATTACTGCGGGGTACTTCTGGCAGGTCACCGCTGCTCACGAATTAGTCACTTTTCGATTACAAATTGATCACCACAGTTTGAACTAAAACTCCTAGAAAACTGTCCACGCTTGCTGAGAACAGTTGCTTCCTGAGTTTCTCCGGTGTCTAAGTTTGTCAGAGAAACGTTGCACACGAATGATATACCTTCCGCGTTGACGGAGAACAATGTTGGTTAAAAGTGTGATCGCACTCCAGTGGTTCCATTGAATTATTGTTTTCTAGATTTTTGTGTTTTGCGCATAAAACCCCTCACACATATTTTTCACGTGATTAACAAAGAGATATGACCCCAAAGGCAAATACATTTCGGCATTTTCAATTATAAACCCAGCAGCTTTACGAACAACTAAAACATAAGGTCATCTTTATATTGGCAGGCTGGAAAACGATAAATCTGCATTTGATGAGAAAGCCTGGAATTCAGATGGATCTACCCACAGGAACTATAGTTTTTGGTATGATGATGTGACTGTGGGTTTGTCAGTGTTGACAGCCAGATGCGTCGCACTATTACTGTCCACGAGCCCTGTCACGCGATTGTGCGTGTGTACACAAACTACCACGCTTGATGACCATACATGCTGCTGTGTACGTAAACCACAACAACGAAGAATTGAAGTCTGTATAGTTGACCTTGAAGAAGGGTAAATGAGACAAGAACTGCATTTGATAATTCACAATAATTGACCTTTGTCACTGGGACCGCTCCAGTCCTATAAGTTCAGGTACACCGGAACACATAAAACTGCCAACTACTGAAGTGGACAATATTTTGCAAAGTAAGATCACTGAGATCAGACTAGTTCTGAGAGTGCCACATAGATCCGATGGGTACCAAATATACAGACACATGTTCTGCATACACTGTGCCGTCCAATTGCAGCCCTCCCTTCACTAAACAGTGGAACTGTCATGTATGTCATGTCTATAGTGATCACTCTACAAAGCAGCTGAACATGTCGAAATGCCATTATTTGTGGAACACAACACGCTGCTCATTTGTATGTACTACTGCTTACGGTAGCGCGTCATATATCTGCTAGTAGTGTGTAATCAAAACAATTCTGTAGCGTCGCACATGAGTTACACTCGTTCATGCAGGTACTGCGACTTGTACCTCGGGAGGATAAGTCGGCCACCGGTGATCCTGATCGGCGAATTTATTCCGAAATGGCAGGTTGTACGGTTCCAGGTTGAATCAGAGGTTTACCATCGTAATAGAGATGACCGGACTATTCCATCGCTAACCACCTGTTTGACTCCTGTCACAGAATTGAAGATAGCAAATCGAGTAATGGATTATCCAGAAAAACAACAGGAACTTTCCTAGAAGTTGCCAAGGTGATGTCGATTGGACGCACTTCTCCAACCTTTTTATATTAACAATATGTTCGTGCTAAAATCACGGCTATCCTTGTAATTAAATAGTTGGCCCAAGTGGACAGGTTCTGATACTCATAGTGGATTAATGGGAACATTCCTTGCTAAGTTAACGGGAGTAGCAGTATACCTGAAAACCATACCAGTCTGACTGCACTCTTGTAGTCAACATGTTCAGGTTGCGTTTGCATGTGTTAAACGCATGAGATGTGCTGTGCTGATTAGAATGATTTCATTGTCGATAGGTGGTCAGGAAGTAACAGGGTTAGGTTACAAATCATAGAAGTGCCAAATTGCGCATTCGAGGTTAGTTTCCAGTTATCGTCATTCGACCAATAATACTGGTTCCGACTTTCGCTCTGGTTATTGTTCTTCACTATCGAGTGGCTGTGCCGCTTTGGGGATCATAACTTCACACCACGTTCTCACAAAGCAACCATGTTTATCTCAATGCTGATGACTGCACTGAACCCATCAACTCATACGGGAAATCTTCGCCACACCCACTTATGCATGTCGTCGAGTCTTTCACATCTATTCAAGAGAGACCACATTTGATTCCTGGTTGATTTTAAGTCGCGGTTCAATGCCCAGAACTTCTTAGTCACCTTGGGAACATAAAATTCACTAAACATGATGAATAATTTGTTGATGGCTGGTAGTTAACGTTCGAAAGAGATACAAGTGAGAGAATTCTGGAATTTGGCTGAATTGCAACCAACAACCAAAATAGTGTGCTTGAACGACACAAGTGGGCCACTAGCTCAGGTACGAGATTACATCGAGAGTTAAGAAATTCAGCAGGTGAACTCAGCTTTGTAGTTCAATTGGTGGAGTCATGCGACGAGTTGACAAGCTGATTCTGTCGATGGTCCGAACCCAACCGAAGCACAGACTTTGAACAACTGTGTCTTCCCTACATTATCACTTACGCTGTCATACTTGTTAGTGATAAAATATATGATTATTGTGAATTAAATACCCTCAATTTCAGCTAAGTGTTTGTATACTCAACGGGAACTCTGAGGATGCCTCATTTTTATGTGGATCGAAATAATGAAAAACAGATGACATGACTGTTATCCTCATGTTTCAAGTAAATCCAGTGATTAAGCGCCGAACATCACTTACATCGAAGTCATTCTGGAAAAAGCATATTGAAGAGAGATCAAACAACTTTATCTCATTCCTCTTCTTTCTACCAGTAAATCAAGGTAATTTGAGCCCGTTAGTTGACTACACATTTCAACACTGAACAAATTAATACGTGAGAAAGCTTTATAGTCAGAATTCCTGTTTTCATTTAGTGCCACCTCGTTTGTAATTTGCCGTCTTATTGCTTGTCTGGTACTTGCATTCACTGTAATCTGAGCCACGTTTGATTAAAATGACCGCTACTTTCCAGTCCAAACGACACATTTTTTCTTACAGAAAGAACTAACTTCTAATCTTTGGTATGATCTTCAGTGTATAGTAATCAACTGGACAGCGTTTTTTTATCCTTTAGGGTGGTTACAAACAACATAAATTTGATTAATTCAGGGCTGGGCTATCACGCATGTCGTTCATCGACAGCTGTGTAATTAAAATCAGATCAATGTGCATTTGATTAAAAAACTGACTGAACTGCAGAGTAGTAGTACTATTTGAAAACTTCTTCTGTTCCGCAGAATTTTTTTATTGCCAACCAAATAGAAACCAGATGCGGTTAGTCACACTGATTAACAATTAATTGCTTTTCACCGCACTGGTTTCTTGCAGAATGGAATAACATTTGTGTTTCGGACGAGGACACGCACTGTTGGTAATCACTAGTAAGAATGAAATCGGAGTCAGTTGATTTCTTTCAAAATGGCCGGTCAACACTAATCAGAGCTGGAATTACATATAAGTTAGGAAAAAGATTGTGACCACAAACCAGTCGCGTATGTTCATATGTCCACAGGTTGTTACATCGGGAGAAATATCTTTGCTTGTTTGTTCCTGTCTGTGTTGAGCGGTGAAGAATCGAGCTGAACGGTTTATAAGTGAAAAGAAAAAATGATTGGAACCAAGCAAAAGGCAAATTCGATGAGACTGCTAGCTGTAATCTTTCCAGCAACAAGCACTGGACAAACACCCAGTCAGGCGTTTGAAATCACTCACTTATGAGACTAGCCTAGAATAACGTTTAAGAAACTTATAGTACAGGTTGCCTGTCGTGTGTGTGCCCATTGAATAAGACATTGAAATTCCCAACAAATTCAGCCGTGACCACAGAGTTGAACAATGCGTCCCAATGTGAATAACCCTTAATTATGAACTAGTTCTATCCGGAGTGTAACCCGCTTGTTCTATTACTCAGATTAAACAAGTGGCCTCTAAAACGTTCATCCTTATTTAGTGAAAGGCAGCGCGTCATTAGATGACCTGGGGTGTAGAGTGTTCCGTAAGTAAGAAGACGTTCGTAATCCATTGGAGATTGATCTTATTCTGTCAGTATTCCCAGATAAGTGCGCCACATAAATCCTCTGATGGTCCGTCTGTGAACACCTAATAAATGCCAAACCCTTTTAGGATAAGGATGACAGGCCTGTGTATTTGTTTCAAGGTTAGAGCGAATTACGAGGGCGAACGTAGTTAGAAACATTTAGGGAGAGAAAGTCCCACAATTTTATCGTAAAAGACTATTATTTTGTCCTTTTAGCCATGACAGTACAAGTTGTAGACAGATTCGAACTGTCCGTTACTGTGACATTAGATCCCGTCCGTACATGGTCACAAACAGCCTTGTGTAACCAAGGTAACCGTCAGTACAATTTTGATTACGAACCTGTTTGACTACACTTGTTGACAAGTTATTTTCTGTGGATCATCGTCTCATGCAGTTTATATCGACGTCTTGTGAATCGATTCTGAAGATCACTGGATAATGAGTTTTCACTCTACGTTATAGACGTTCGTCGGCAATATTTTGACAGAAGACAAATGATACTTCTGTAAAGCATGGTTTTGCTCAACTGCTGGGACCACTTTCAAGAACATTTGGCGATTGCTTCTTTTAATCGTCCATCTCTGTATCCTGCTTGCAATATGGGATAGATTACCACATATTCTTTAGTTCCGTCGAACTTTTGGTTATTATTCAGTGGCTGATTTGATTAATTGCAATAATTGTCCGTTGACTGCAAAATACACTCAGTCGTCATCATTTGCTCAATAAGCATAAATTGGTTTTTAACACTAAACTGGGCAACTCATATTTAATCGACAAGAGTATTATTACTTACGCTAATTTTTTTAATTTTGTGTGTGTGAAAAATGATGCTAAGATCTGTTGATTCAAAGGCCTATCTGAAGTGATCAGTAATGCATGCCAAATCCCTAATGTGAACCTTCTTTGTTTCTCTTGTAGTTTTAGATAATTCACTGGAATGTTGAATATTACGGGTGCATGGACTAATCAGATTGACATGAAAACTGAAGTTCCGTTATGACCGTTTTCTGGTTCGTCCCTTTTATGTTAGCTTTCTCCACGACTCAACTCAAGGTCAGTTGCTATCTCACATGCCAGCTAAGTGTATTAATAAAGAACGATGAATTCATTCGTACTCGTAGACGATCAGTGAAATTTGTACTGTTTGTTCTTGTACATTATCGACTTATGGCTGTTAACACAAAAAATGTTCTGGACGAACCAATAAAGGTCACATAATGTGCTACCTTTAGACTGTTTTAAGTAAATTGTCACACTTAGGTGAACTGCTGTACATACTCAATATAATGCAGTTTCATTGAGTTTTCACCCCACGTCCTACTGACAGTTTTTCTTGACAAACCAGTACTAATAACGACTGTGTATATTTTGACTCGCCTTCAAGGAGGCGTTGATCATCAGCGTACATCAACAAGATGAAGCCCAGCAACAAGTGAACCGGATAAGAATTCACAAGTTAATATCAACCTGAAAGATTCATTGGGCTATAGGCTTAAAGTAGTTACCCCACTGGCAAAGAAACGCGCAGGTACTGTTACCTTCAGTATCAAAATATGCAGTGAACAGGCAGCAGTTATGGCTATAAACCCTTCCAACAGTCCTGGTAAGTGATTGCAGTGTGTACTTCTCAATGGACGTATGTGCGTATCGTGGGTTTAATCAATTACTACATCTAAGTACGCTTGATTACACCAACACCAAATGTGCCAGATATTCAGAATGGTTTCACCATAACTGGGTACAGTACCTCGACATGTAATGTCAAATTAATCCGATCTGTGGGTAACCATCTTGTTCAATTATGTAACACAGACTGCGATCGAAAATACCGACTATTTATGTATCGAATGTGGAGGGTTCGCAATGAACTTGAATGGGAGTGAATCAACAACGAAGATAAACCAAAAACCCTCTGTAACTGATGATCCTAAGTTAACCAAGAAAGCAAGAATTCAGAAAGAGCGAGATGAGTTAGAATACTGAAATTTGAAGGATACAAGTGTGAATTTCACTCCAGAAATTTCTTCACTTTTTCAAGCAGAAGTACAAGTTGGTCGCAATAATTATAACTAACGGAACGCACTGCACGGTTGGTTGAACACCAGTGAAATTAAGACTCATTCAGTGGTATGTGCAAAAGGCTCAGAAAGACAATTACCATCGTTATCTACTTCAAGGTCTAGGTAGTCAATGTTCATTGCCTGTAAGAAAACGCTCCGGCAAATGCTGTTTCGTTCAACACAAAGAATGACAAACGAGTTGTAGGCCGCAGAATGAAAAACGATTCATTTTTTTATTACGTACATTGCTACAAATGAAACGGAATAACATTGAAGCTCGAGGTACCCAATAAAAATTCGTAAATAACTTTATTGTTATAAGCGAATGGGATGAATATCACCCCTCTGATTATGCTCATCGTATTATGAGAGATTTTTCGATTTGGTGCTTTCGTAACCTAACATCTGATATGAGTTCCGTCTTTTTAAGGACTCATCTGCATTCTACATTTGCGTCATAGCCTGGAGTAAAATCTCGAATCACGATCTCATTAATTCACCGGATTGGACCTCTCTCATTACAAGTGTTCATGCCTTCGATGTTATGACATCCTAGATTGCATTTTAAGGGAGTTTCTGGACAGTGACGTTCCAACAGTGTTCTGCAGTCATAACTGATGTCAACCCACAACATACGTCAGATGGCCTTTAATAGATTATACACTAATACTAACTGAACAGGAGAACCGCCGAAAACGGACAAACTTCGTAAAGTGGAAGGTGAGCACACGCAAGACCAAGGCTGTTAACAGATGGATACATATGCTTACCACGTGTATATCTGTTAGGGTGATCAAACTGGAAATATTTGTTTCATCCTAATTACTTCCGGTAATTATCATCACGAACGAACTTCTAACAACCTACTCAGAACAACGACGCACTTATCCCCCTGCTGTGTCACTGTGTTTGAACGTGCATTTCCCCCACTGCGTTTAACTTGTTGAGTTCGGAGAACCAACTGTGTCGAATGTTTTCTATAGGAATAATGTTACCATCATACGGATCGAACAACCTGTTTTGCGACAGCTATTTTAATGATATTTTTGTGGTCGATTTCGAATTTTAGATAACTGGAAGTCTTTTGAAAAGATTACATTTCATGTTTGAAGGGAGGCACCACCACTGATGTGTTCGGAAAGCTGTACAAGATGGAAGCAAACATTGCGCTGACCAAGATTATAATAAACTCAATCTCAATCGCTTCAGTTGGCGGCTGACATCATCAGTAAATTTATCGGTACCCAGAAAAACAGCATGTCTGAAATTGAGTACGCTCTTAGAAAACAGTTTGATATCCAATAAAGCTGTTTGTTAGATGCTTTAAAATCGGTCATGAAATCTTGCGTGACTTACCAATCGGACTGACTTCAGAATATCAAACTTTGACAGCGAAGACAATTAATGCGTGTAGAATACCCCAATCCATTTGGCAATCAAATTTTAATATTTGTGCATTCAATATTTCGAGTTCTTTAGAAATCTCACTGTGATTATATTTAATTTCTCTGCAACTTGCAGTATACAAAGACCACAAATCATAACTGCACTTTGGTTAATTCATTTAGTTCGATTGACAACAAATCATAGATTATAGTATCCGAGAAAAGCGTTAGGTACTGGTAGAACATTATACTGAACTGCTGATGAATACAACAACCGTTCAGCAAGCGTAGTATGGATATATTTAGAATGAAGTAAAACGCTAGGCAAAATGCGGAACAAAACGACTGCACTGGATGCCGCCCATGAGATATGAATGTGAACTCGACGAGGAAACTTTCACCAACCTTCAGATTTCAGGGAATATATTGAGAATGGTCTTCGTTTTAATTGGTGCCTAGCTGCAAGTGTACTGCCGGACATCGATCGGCTGGTAAATTCTGGTTTACAAGCTTAGGAATAAGGCGTACCGGCCACTGCGTCCCTAATTCCACATAATCAGTGGCCAAACCATCATACTGAAACAATTAACCACGGAACTTAGGGTAATATTTTGAACTGAGTAATTGCAAGGTGAGTAGGCAACTTAAACTTACCGCACAACATAATGCAAGTAAGCATCTGGATTGGGTAGTTCAATTACTTCTTTTCAAGGCTCGTTCATTCAGCTGCATCCTCAATCGCTTAGAACGTAGTGCGATAATTCAGTGTATTTGTCGTTACTACATAAAATGTCTAAAATATGTTTTGTCTTTACGAGTCCTGCGACCTCTATCTGCTTACTATCCGGAACCTGATGCTCTGAATTCTTGCAACGTAAGATAGTCAAGTAAGAAAATGTCTTTTACTCACCACTACAGACGTGTCTACCCAAGGGTATGTGCTTGATCTCAAAGACACTCGGTTTTCTGAACATTCCATGAAAGCAGGACGTCTGCGTTTTGCATCAGGGATTACACTGTACTGTCTAGACTGTTTGACACGTGATGGGCCGCAGGAGAGGACGAGAACTGTAAAATCACTCCGTTGGGCGAACATAAAGAACTTAAACGGCCCTTATTCCAGAAAAGTAATGAATTTACCGCGCGTAACATTGCCGCACGTGGTGGAGAGTGAAACGTGGGCAGCGCACAGCTGTTATCTTTGATTTCACCACATGTACTTGTTGTAACCCTTGACTCAGTACACTGGTTCGTCCATGGTATAATAAGACGATTGATAGGAAATCGGGTTCTGCTCCTTGATGTAATTAACACGGCAATCTTGGTCCCGAAAATACGCGGCGGTCCCCGTTAATTGCGCCCAAGACAAACCAAAAGACGGGTGCAAAAAAGCAACTTTGTTCGGCCTCGAAACGTGTGCAACAAGGAGAAAAATTGCATGGTATTTATAGGATGCATAGTGACCTACTAACATTCTCGAATTAAAAAACCGAAGGACAAACATCAAAAAAGCAGTTAAGGTTACTAAACCACCAATGGGTGTGGCGGAATAAAGGCCAGACAAGTAAAAACTAGTGGAGGTCACCTCTCGAATGTTCACGACATTTCTGCTTATTATGACTGGATAGGATCGTCTTCTCGAGGAAGGAGGCGGTTTTGGACGAAAAAAGTGGGTTCCTCTAACACCTCCCTCTTGAAGATTGTTGGGTTCAGTCATAAGACTGCTTCCGAGGATCGTCCTGAATCGGCTTAACCGGTTTGCCGCATCTGTTTGTTCTTCGTCTCCACCTTAAGGGATACTTAGGCTCAGCGTCCTGGGATTGTGACGTCGGTTCTGACGACTGTTCGGCTTTGGGAGGGCGTTTTTTTCTCTTCAAATCGAATACGTCCATTAATAGATCGAGTTGTGAGGTTGGTCCTACCGGGTCGCACCGCGCATCTCCGCCGTTCCGGCAAATCTGGTTTGCGTGCCGCACACATGTGGCCTCGTTGACTTTCGCCTCATAGAGGACTGAACCTTCCCGCTGGACGATTACTCCTCTCTTCCAGTTCATCGGTCCATGAAACATGCGTACAAGCACTGGCTCGTCGATCGTGAAGTATCTTGCGCGAGCTCCGTGTCTTCGATTGTACTGGCTTTCAATTTCTGCATTGCGTCCTACCCTCCTGTTTGAATGCGGGATCATGATATCAAAGGCAGTTCTCAGTTTTCTATTGAACATGCATTCTGCCGGCGACTTGCCATCTGAAACGTTTTGATTTCGGGTTGTCCGATAATTGGTTAAGAAGGTCTGTACAACAGGACTTGGGGGACTTTCTCCTCTGGCCTTCAACATTGCTCACTTCAAGATGTCGACAAAGCTTACAGCTTGTCCGTTTAACTGAGGATGGTAAACTGGGGATCGCATGTGCTGGATGCCTAGCCGTTGACAGTAGTTTTTGAAGATGGAAGAGGTGAAGTGAGAGCCGTTGTCTGTGACTACCGTCTCTGGCAGTCCTAAATAGCTGAAGAGTTCCGATAGCTTCTGTATAGTGCTGTCCGTATTCGGCTGTCGTAACTTATGAACTTCCGGCCACTTGGTGTATCCGTCGACAATTACCAGGTACGTTTGCCCATTGAGGGGTCCAGTGAAATCGATGTGGAGCCTCTGCCAGGGTCTTTGGGCTGCTGGCCAAGTGTGCAGTTCACATTTCAGGGGGGTTTCTTGCAGCTAGACAACAAGATGTGCATTTTTGGCAGTGCTTCTCAATTTCGTTGTCCATTCGTGGCCAGTAGGCAAAACTGCGCGCCAAAGACTTCATTCGTTTGATTTCTGGGTGTCCAGTGTGGAATTGCTTGAGCACCTGTCGTTGGATGGCTTCTGGAACTGCTACTCTGTCGGCAAACATGATGCAACTGTGCACGATCGTAAGGGTCTCAACGATGGAAGTATTCCCGTAAATCACCACTGAGGTCTGTGTGTGGCTACGTTGTGCGGATGAACGTCATCACTTGCCTCAAGGTTGGATCCATTTTGGTAGCCCTTTCATCATTTCCGCCGTCACTGGAAGTGCTCGAACAGCATCGCTGAGGATGCGGTGTACATCGGATTCAATGTTGATTGCTGCGATTATTGTCTTCGCCGTTCGGTGCCTGTAATCCGATGAGTCTGGATAAAACATTAGCTTGGCCCAAGCTAGTTGTGGGACGGTACTGTATCGTGAAGTCGTAGGCAAGAAGCATTGTTGCTCATCTTTGCAAGCGACTGGCCATGTAAACCGGGATTCCTTTCTTCGAGCCGAACACCGCGATCAATGGTTTGTGATCCGTTAACAAATAGAAATGTCGTCCGTACAACATTTTTATGAAACTTCCTCACCGCGAAGATTATTGCCAGGGCCTTCTTCTCGATCTGACCGTAATTTCGCTCAGGGAGTGTAAGCGACCTTGATGCATGCACAATTGCCTTTTCTTTTCCGTCTGGGAACGTATGGGATATCACAGCGCCTATTCCGTAGTTGGATGCGTCTGCAGCCACGACAAGTGGTAGCATCGGATCGTAGTGCGTAGGCAGAAGGTCAGAGGTCAACAGGGTTTTGACACGATTAAAGGATTGTTGACATTCTTTTGACCACTCCCAGGCGGCATTCTCAGTGAGCAAACAGTTCATTGGCGTTCGAACTCGATGGAGTTCTGGGAGGAAGGAACTGTAATGACTGACCAGCCCCAGGAAAGACCATGGAGTTGGCACGTCCGTTGGAGGTGGCATCCTATGTATGGCTTCTACACTGACCGGGTCAGGTCGTTGGCCATTTTTGTCCACAATGAATCCAAGGTACTTGATGCTAGGCATTCCAAAGCTGCATTTGTCACCACGAAGCCGGAAACCATATTCACCCAAACGAGTAGGAGTTTGGTCCAGCTTCTGCTCCAGATCCTCAGTATTGTGGCCCAGGACAATGATGTCGTCTCGGTAGGCAGCCGCACCGGGAATATCTGTGAGCATCGTATCCATCATCAAGTAAATCCTTGGTTAAGCCACAACGAGTTGAAAACCAAAGAGTTATCGGTTTCGCAACGTTTCGACCCTCTCGGAGAGCCTTTATCAAGCGATTTAAATCAGATGAACCGTGGTAGATTGTCCACACACCACGTGTTAAACACACACACGTGCGAGGTGATGACTACCTCATTTCAAGCTTGTACAGTGTGAATTTTCTGATTTAAATCGCTTGATAAAGGCTCTCCGAGAGGGTCGAAACGTTGCGAAACCGATAACTCTTTGGTTTTTAACTCGTTGTGGCTTAATCAAGGATTTACTTGATAATGAACGTCAGCACAACGCACAATATATTTACGCATATCTGTTCTGTGTACGGTTCGGATGTACTAACGTATCCATCACCTGTTGGAAGATGGCTGGCGCTGTCTTTACACCGAATGGCAGCCAGTTGAATCGGTAAAGTCCTTCGTGGGTGTTAATTGTTAACAATTCCTTGGATCCTTCAGCAACTGGTAATTGTAAATAAGCCTCGGCCAGGTCAAGCTCCGCGAAACATTTCCCGCCATTCAGCTTCGTGAAGAGGTCCTCCGGTATCGGCGAAGGATACTGATGCGTCTCGAGGGCGTCATTCAGACCTGTGGAGTGGTCTGCACAAAGTCTTATTGTTCCATTGGCCTTTTTGACCACGACGATAGGAGCCACCCATGCTGAATAGTTCACCGGTTCAATGACTCCAGTTTGCTGAAGACGTCCCAGTTCTTGCTCGACAGTTGTCAGCGCCGCATATGGTATTGCACGCTTGGATCAAAACACCGGATTCGCTCTAGGACGGAGAGATGAAACTGCCTTCATTTTGGTGCAGCAGCCGAGTTCTTCTGCAAACACATTAGAGTGTCTCTGTTGGAGAGCATTTTTGAGTTGAGAGTTGACTTCTGGAGACATTGTGGGCTTCGGCTGAGCTTGAGTCCGGTTACAGATTTGGAGTAATAATCTGTCAAATAGGTGCACTTTGTCGATCCAATCCAATCCAAGGAGGTTAAGGCCAGGATTGCGGGTCACGTAGAAGGTATCCTTGATTAACGATCCGTTAAGGACTGTAGTGCACTGGACTTCGCCAATGATAGGCAATCGACCGCCAGTAGCGCTCCGAGCAAGCTGGGTCGTTGGGAGCATTGTAGGTTTACCAATCAGGTGCCACGTTCTGTCAGAGATTGACGTAACGTCGTATGCTGTATCGAGCTGCAGTCTGACCGACCTGCCTTTGATGAAGACGGATACGTACTTTCTGCGTGTTACGTGGTCGTCATTTCTTGCTACCAGAACGAACTGAGCTCTTGAGAAGCGGGGCCTGTGTGGCTTGCGGGAGTTCTGATTAAGCCGGCGCTGACGCTTCTTAAAACGGCAGAAGTCCTCTTTGTGGCCTTGACGGGAGCAGTGGGTGCATCGGTGCTGTTCGAACGGACAATATCGAACATAATGACACCCACCGCATCGCCAACACGGTGTAGGAGGTTTCCTTTGGATGTCGCGTTCTGACATTGGTGTTACCTTGAATGGGACATATGAAGACACCGTGTGAATCTTTGAGTGATTGCTGTGTTCAATCATAGCGGTGTCATGCTTCAGGTTCACCAGGCGTTGATATTCGGCAGTGATATCCTGTATGGTGATGTCGGGACATTGTTCTATCTTTGCCAAAATCCGTGTTCTGATGTCTGCATCATTTGCTGATTGGAGTCCACAAACAAAAACTAGACATTTGAATTGATCTTCAGTCATTGTACGAAGCCTGAACTGTTCACACTCCCGATTGACTGTTCCAGCGTACGTCACTCAGTCATCGTCTTCTGACTTCACGAGCTTCAGGCACTGGTAGCGTTTGTTAAACAGGGATGACTGGTAGCCAAAGATTTGTGATAGCGTCTGAGTAGTTTCGTCAGAGCGCAAATCCCTCGGGTTCTTCGGCAATATGGATTTAGTGTACCATTCATGTTCCGAGGTACCAAGTTTATGGAGCAGCAGCCTCACCTTCCGAGCATCGTCGGCGTCCGCCAGTTCCACCTTGAAAACGTCCTCATACTTTCCAAACCAAGACTCGAACGTAGCACCGATTACAGGATCAAAGTGAAACTCACTCATAGAGTTGAGTACAGATTCTGCTACAGTTTTCAGAGATTCGTTTGATCCCGTTGTTGGCTGCTGAAAACTCAGCTTCTGCGTCAGAGTTTCAATCAGTTTTAGCTGCGCCTGTTCAAATTGTTCCTGCTGCTGTTGAATGAGAGATTGCATCTGCTTGAACGTTAGTGACATCGTGAGTTCTTCCGTCGCCAAATGTTGTAACCCTTGACTCAGTACACTGGTTCGTCCATGGTATAATAAGACGATTGACAGGAAATCGGGTTCTGCTCCTTGGTGTAATTAACACGGCAATCTTGGTTCCGAAAATACGCGGCGGTCCCCGTTAGTTGCGCCCAAGACAAACTAAAAGACGGGTGCAAAAAGCAACTTTGTTCGGCCTCGAAACGTGTGCCACAAGGAGAAAAATTGCATGGTATTTATAGAATGCATAGTGACCTACCAACATTCTCGAATTAAAAAACCGAAGGACAGACATCAAAAAAGCAGTTAAGGTTACTAAACCACCAATGGGTGTGGCGGAATAAAGGCCAGACAAGTAAAAACTAGTGGAGGTCACCTCTCGAATGTTCACGACATTTCTGCTTATTATGACTGGATAGGATCGTCTTCTCGAGGAAGGAGGCGGTTTTGGACGGAAAATGTGGGTTCCTCTTACAGTACTGAGTGAAAGTCAGAAACCTAGAGGTACGCCACGTTAAGGGAGTCGGTTCGTTGAGAAAGCACTGAGGTTCAACTGAGCACCCGGTCTACTGATTAGGAAAGTACGGATGGCCGCATACACCGTTCGCCAATTTTGTTCGGCTCGAAACGTAAGCATATGTTTATCAACGCTTGCTACTTAATATTAAGGCCAAGGAGCATAGTTTGCAGACGGTGAAACAAGGTTATGATCATTTGGCGGCCCGACGCATCACACTGAGTCGTCCACACTTAGAATACTGAATTTACGTAACATCAGTTGACAGTAATCTAATCTGTCAGAAAATTACAACAGGGAAACAAATTTCAAAATTTTTTAGAATGCCATGTTAGTTTACGGATGTCTTAACACATTTTCATTTCTCACCACTACCGTCAGCTACCGTAATCTTTGGTAGACCGTCTTATAAGTAACTGACATCTGTTTCCGAATATGTCTACTCGTTTACTCAGGAATGACACAACTATTAAGACTAGTTCGTTTTGCCTGTCTGTATAGACTGAGTGAAGAGTACCGGCTCTTGCCATTACACCTTGGCGTATTCAAACAATGAGAAGTGAAAATCTTTTTTGGATAGAACTGTCAAACTACATGAGGTGGCACAAATTTCGTTGTACAAGCAGGCGTGTGTTCTTTGGGACAAGGAATGGTGAACACGGATAAACTCATCAGCGATGATACTGAAGATGGAAGAAACAACAGAATTGAAACAGTGTCACTGGACAGTACTGCAGCAAATTGGTGATTGTTATCGAAATGATGCAGTGAGTATGACAGATAGAACAGCGTGTAAAAAATCACATAAATAATACAAACATATGATTGCAACTTATGTTGAAATGCGATCACGTATATAATCAAACGGCCATATAGCAGATAAAAAGTTCAGCCGAATTTACAACGACATCGTGTTCAAATAAATGTGATGTGTGCTACACAGACTACGTTATTTTCTCCTTAACACTTCAGATCGTCGGGCTAGTAAACTGTCGCAACTCTTGTTGACGTATACCGTACCTCATCATTTCAAAGTGACTAAAATGTAGTCGGAGACAGGCTTGTAGTAGTATGTGATCTGTAGGTCTTATAAAATCATCAGATAGCCTCAGCAAACGATGTATTACGCTGTATACCTATGGAGGGATAAGGTCATTACTATGACGATTTGATGCATCATCTGGGTGTTTGTTATTTACGATCAGTTAATCAATTTGGATTGTAACAAGCAGTTGAGTGCTCTGCGTTCGCTTGTCGCATGAAATTGTCGTCCAACAAGCAATCATGTTTTTAACTGTTTGGTTATGTTACTCGTTCGGAACATTTTGGTATTCTCAGTTCATTGAGTAAAAGACTGGTCACTCATTAACGTAAATTGAGTCGGTACCTAATTTTTACGATCGATTTCTGCAAATTCGAACAAAGTAACAGACGGAACACATCCCATAGCTACGAATAATGGATGTGAGATGTCTTCTGTTAACACAAATCTGTCGCTTAATTACGTTCAGCTGAAACAGCTGAAAGATGCGGACTCGAGTCCGGTTAAATTGGCGTTGGGTTTTTCGGTATTACAGTGTGTAGAATAACAAAAAACCCAATGAGTTTGATCAGCTCGCCTAGTTCACAAGATTTTGCACTTTAAGATCGCAAAGCAACCGATGATTTTCAACATTGCAGAAATTAAACGCGACTCGTGGGGGGGTGATTTAGTTGAATTGTCACTTCTGGTGAACTCTCAGTTTCATTTGCGCCATTCTTTAGACTGTGAGTTTAAAAGTTTTACTGGAATTATTCTGCACAAGAATACAGGATTTGCTACGTGTGTTTCGTGGAATTACACAAAACTTGTTGGTTAAAACAACAGTATGGCCATTCTTCATTTGGAACTGTAAGTTCACTTTACTTGAATTGGTGATACAACATTAATATGATATAAACTGTCACGCCGCATCGTTGCTTGAGAAACGGCTCGAGAATCAACGGGCTACACAAAATATTTTGGATGCTCTAGGCCTTAAAGAAAAATAGAATCGGGAAAATAATTTTTTGGAAACATGTAAACCTTCGTGCAATAAAAGCGCGGAAGAGATTATTGTAGACAAATTTCAGACCACAATATGTTTCAAATATTCTCAGATCTAACGTGGGCATGGAAATCACGTTTCTAGTGATTAGATAGAAGAATCCATGTGTGTGGCACGACAGAAACCACGAAACAAATCGTATTGAGAAAACAGGAACGTCGAAAGAGTGATACACGAATCCAGATATATAATTCAATGATGAACGAGAGCACTAGTTCAACTCCAGAATTGCAATACTGCCTCGTGTAACTTAATCTAGTGGTTTATGCGACTCAGTATATAGGAAAACGTTGATAACAGTCATTGTAGTGCGTTTCTCATATAAAATCGTTCCATTTAGATGCAAGAGCCGTGAAAATTAATCGTTGGAGTGAAGCATTTGTAATGCACTCTGTTTGCTTGAACAAACACCCAAATTCGCACTGGATAAATTCACGAAACGGACTGAGATAATGAGAGCAAGCAAGATCTACTGTCTTGTACTATAATGATTGGAAAATTATAGATAACAAACTGTTCAACCCCTTGCTCCTAATTAACCTTCTTCATTTTCAGTCAGCCGTGAGTCGTTGTTAGTTATTCCTGTGTCACTGTCTATTAGTCTATTTGTCACGCAAGTATTTAACCAGCCTTATGGGCGATGACATAACGCAAACATATGTATTATAATGGCTGTTCAGTATAGTGTACCGCAGAAATACAACACATCTCTCGCTCGAAATAGACTTATCCATTATCGTCATTATATATTCTGTGGCCTAACTGAGAAAACGGACAATCCAGTGAAGGACAACAGTATCAAGCAAACTCGTTTGTTTTCGCTTTTTGTACAGACAAATAAATATCAGACAACTTTTGCGTGTCCACAAATCGAACGTGCAAAAACTGGAGACAGTCAGAGCATGAACATAATTTTGGAGGGTAGATGATCTACAATTACACTGAAAGTGCAGCTCCTCAAACAGGCACAGACTTGTTCACGGTACGTCAATCGAGGCGAACGGCAACAAAGTTAACTGAACTGAGTGAGAAAGGTTTTATTGTTAGCCAGACAGTAGTCTCATTTTGGGATACCCTAGGGATGCAAAATGTTCGTAATGGTTTGTGGAACAGACGAACTAATGTTAGGAAAAGCACAAAGCAGGTGTTTTTACGGTTATAACATGTTTACACCCCGTTTAGTGTGGGTGGACTAGTACATAAAAAGTATACACAAGTACATACACAAATATATACACAAGGGATACTTGTAGGACTTGTAGCCAAATGGATGAGAGCGTTGACTCATAACGCGAACGGGACCCATTTCAGTTTCCACCTGATGAGTCCAAACAAGGACGACGGTGGCCTTGGCGAAGTTGATTGAAAGCGAGCACCATGAAGCGTTACAAAGATGCTGCTGTCGCTCATAAAGTTGTATTCAACCGAAGACTTGAAAAGTACCAAACTGTCGTACCATTTCTTCCGCAGAATTTGCCTTTGAAAGAACGATTGATGCGGTGTTTTTGATTTATTTATATCTCAACTGTGTTGTTTGATTTATCGAAAAGAAATTAGGTTGCCATACGTCATTTTCTGTTTTGTACTCGGTGCTTGAAAACAGACTTGTTAGGCAAACTTGTTAATTGATGTGGAGCTGCAGATAACAAGTGGCACGTGAATCTGTAGAAACCTATCTGTCCAACTTTGTTTCTTACGAAATAGCTTCAAAGCCTCACCCTCACAGGCACTCGGTGTTCGAATATGAACGCTCATTAAGGTTAACACTTATCAAAACATTAGTCTTTGCATTCCGCTGTAACAGGTATTGCAGACAGCTTCCTCATTCATGTTGTACCGGTGGGAAAAGGTACGAAATACTTCATTTTGGAGAGTGATCCTCTCTGGAAGGTTACCCAGTAAGAAACGTTCCCATCAGATGCGTTCGTGTTTCGTGCGAACAGCCTACCTAATATTGCTATGGTAGAAGCTAGTCTACTTGAATTTTGCGAAATGAATGTCGTGAGGTTCACAATTGCAGCAAGGTTACTGACTGACGGTCGGATCCCAAGAACCTGGAAGGAGAAGTTCAGTTGACTGATCTTGTTAAAATTGCGTTGAATATAAGAAATAATCTAACTCTAATGCCCGGTCGTCGCATTTTCTAGATAACTGATAGAAGTCATAGTATAACACTTTGTTCATTGTTATCTGGTACGTGTTGTGCTTATATACTTCAAGCGTATTGAATTCGCCATCGAATATATAGCTGCTTTATGCAGACATTCATAGTGGATCGCCAAAAGTACAAAGAGAGCCGAAAGGACTTCCTTCGAATTCACAAACCAGCTTTAAAACATTGACACGAAATTTGGACTGGTGGTCAGAATTGGTGTCAAACTGCGACCAGCTTGACGTGGAAAGCTCACACAAAGCCACCGGACCTGCAAGCAGCCGAACATGGCAACAAATTCGCAACCTAAGTTCCGTAAGATTAAAATGTCTGAATTTTTATGTAACATTAACTCTGTCTGTTGTTATTACTGATCAAACAGTTGGTCTTGGAAAGCCGTCAACTTGCCAGATGGCGAAAGGAATGGTGATTGAATAAGTGATAAACTGCATATTGAAAAATATCAAGTTTGATAATGGTACAGTTTGAGAAGCACTGTAGTTACAGACAACAAAGTGCACACACGAGACAACCGAATACGATCCGCATATGTGTTAAACGTTGCTACGATCTGCGTGAACAGAATGACTGATTGAACTGATACTATAACCTGAAAAAACTACTTTTCTACTGTTGACTGTTAGTTTAGCTACATTCACTGGAACGTTCAAAGAAGACATGCCTTTTGCGACATACTGTCAATAAATGAGTAGCATCTACCTGGAATTAGTCACTACTTTGCTCAAATTTGTCTCAGTTGTGTACGTCATTCCCCAACAGTTTGCTAAAGAATGACTTTGTTTTGAAAGCCCTTCATAGCGAACAAAGTTGAAAGAGTACATGGACAATGACATGTCTCTGGTTTGCAGAATAAGGATGGCTCAAAATTTACACTGTGGAAATTCATTCATCCCTGCAATCGCTGATTCGTTTGTAACAGCCATACGCTTGAAAAGCAAACTTCGCAGCTCAAGCTGCCATAAATTTTGTGACATATATGGCGTCAATAAAGAAACTGTACGATAAAAGAAACTCTGATCAGCATTCTGGCAAATGCGATACAGCTTTCTGTTGTGAGATGGTTTGTTTATTCAATTTTGGGCAAAGGCATGAGTGTCAACAAATTTCCTTTGAGAGAAGCTGGCTGGAGTTTAAACCTTACTCGTTGTAAACTTGTACACCACTGATCAGCTTCCATGAGAGCAATGCTCGAATGCAGTTCTCTTCAAAACAGGCCTACTGGAAAAATGAAAACAACATCCAATTTGATAAATAAATTGTAAACAGTACAACGTTAGAGGCAAGTTGTAATACTCTACGTTTCAACCACTTCGAGTTGCCTTCCTCAGAAGTGTTATAATCGAAATCTGTTCGACTATTTAACTTCATTCGTGCTAACTTTGGTGCAGATATTTCACACTGTTCAGTTTAGGCGAAATAGTTTCTGGGAGAGGGCTAACATGTGAATTAAATATGCAGTGAACACAGACACCCGGCTAAAGAAAACGGGATGCAGTGTTAGAAAACTATTCTGACTAAGGATCCAAGTAATCTACAATAGAGAATGTTACGCTTGAACAATTTACTCATCGGTATAGGTGAGATTTTCATCTTTTGAGGTCACTTTGTGGTATGGTCTACTGATAGTTCTCATAACCATTTGGCTATTCTAACGAGCAGTGCGAAGTAAGCGCTCAGACCATATAGGGAACAAATATCCCAAACATCACAGAATGCGCAGCTTATTCACCACATGTATGTGAAACGGCCCAACGTCTCACAGAAATCACCTGCATCAGAAAACGCTGGGCAAAGAGGATAAACGTGGCAATGCCTCCTTGTAATGCAGACCGAGCAACTAGGTGCCTAGAGAAAACCAAAAATTGTGCCCACTGAATCCTTCTAGTGGGCCCAAAAATTCAATTCAGAACAAACTTGAGGCTATTTGCTGAACGAGTTAATTTATGTGTACGTGATGGACTGTCTGTGTCAGTCTGACCGAACATGGAGAACAATCGCGATAATCCAAAGTTCACGCTGTTTTTCTTATTTCCTATCTCGTTTGTAAATTCTATAGAAAGATTGTTTCGCCTTACATGTACATGGGGATGAACATGTGAACGTTTTGATTCAACGTAACATTTATTGTTCAGTTGCGCAAAACGACGCCCCACAAAACATTCTTTTGATCGGTGCGGTGCGCCTAAATTAGCGTGGTACGTACACCTAATTTGCCAACTCACAGTAATCAGTTCACTGAATCTTTTGTGATGCCATCCTCATGCACTGTATGTGGCTGCCATGAACCTGAAGAATTAAGACCAGTGAAAAAACAGTCTGCTTGCGGTTATTTCCACTGTCCTTTAATAAATGGACAATATCCGGTCTCATTAAACTACATTCTCTTCGTAAATTAGTACACGTGGACCAGAAGTCGGACAGATTCAGCTGGTACGGGTTAGTTTGTTGATAACTCGCACAGTGGTAGTTCACTTGAACTGGCTGACTCCCACAACATCGAAAATGATTGAAAGAACTTGCACTTACTACTACTATTACAAATATCCACCAACTCTGGTAATTTTCTAGTTGGCATTCACTGAACTCATCATCATTTCAAGTGAATCAACACGATCGTGTCCAACTGTACGTGCCTATTGTCAAAGAACCTGAGAAGCTAACGTCCGCCAAACTCCAATCAATCTTCCTCCAGCTGACCTCCTGCCGAACCTGCCGTGTCTCTCACTGTACAGCACGTTCCGACTGGTATCGGCAGCTGGATAGTAAGCACCAACAATGTCACTTTTACCGAAAGTGGCTGTGTTTTTGTTGTAGGAAAACTGAGACCATCGTAGAAGACATCTATGTGTCAGTGTACTAACACTGTGAATTATGCTCTTATTTAATATGAACACTTGTGATACTCGGAATTAGGGAGCTCGAATAGTCCAAGTAATCATAGTTGAATGGAATTGAAATCTCCCGCACGAATAATTAGGAGAAGACCTGACACTGGTAGCAGTAAGCAGTTGTTATTTATGAGCTGAGACGCCTAGTTTATGGATGTACAACAGTATTGAAGAAATCACGGTCTGTCAATGGCTGATCATATTAGAACATGCAAAGTAAAAAACTGTAAGATAATTGGTAAAATACGGAACAGATGAATTGGCGAATAACAGAAGGCACAACACTGAGACCGTTCGTCCATTCCTGATGTTGTATTTCCAACGCGATATTTGGATTGACAGTTTGTTAGACCCTCTGTAGTGTCAAGGTTTAGATAATCAGTGGATTGAGTAGATTCTCACTACAACACCATTGGTGAATGAGTAAGTGATAAGTTCTTGGTGCTCAGCTGTCTAGTGCGACTCTGAAATACCGAATCACTATTTCCAGTTGTTTCAGACAGTGGTTTATGAAAAACTTAACCACAATAATCTCACAGTGTAGAAATGTTCACACCCTTGTTGAATTCCTCACATTAAAGTAACTACACGGGTTCTCTTCCAATCTGCTTTTGTCAAGAAATCGTACCAAGCTATAAAAACAACTGGAGGAAGGATTGAAAAACTCTACGGTTGATTTATAAATGAACAAGGTGAAGTGAAGAGGTGGACACTACCCGATCAGAAAACATGAAAAGCTGTCAATGAAAACAGATATAGTAAAGGACCAATGTATATAAATGTCCGATATAAATACATCCAAGATTTTCGATAGAATAGGTTTTCTGATGAAATAGATCTTCAGTTTGCCTTCGCTGGAAGCTTCCACAGCACAAGTGATCGGCTATAATCTCTTTTCTTCTAGGCACAGTTTTCTCCCTAGGTCTCCTTTTACTGAATTCCCCGAGGTTATTTTATGCGACAGACAAAGCTTGTTGCACCGTATGAAAACTGGAGCCAGTATTGGAAGAAAACCACTTTTCTTTTCGTGCTCTTCAGGTATCGCGCAAAATACCATATTGTTACCTGCACACTTTCAAAATGGCATTGTACTCTTAATGAATTATAATTGATTTACAATCATACTTCCACTCCATTCGTCACCTTTTATATCACCTCCTGAGGCTACATTATTTGTAACACAGTTGCCGAGTTGATCTGATTCACGCCATGCTTACTTCCTCTCTTCCCGAAAGTCATAGGCTGTTGCTTGCATTAACAATATCAGATTGTCTAGTGCACGTTTAGTGGCTCAGTGCTAATTAGCCTCGTGGATTTTCACTGAATTTCTTTAAAATTAGTATTCATTTTTTTGGGGTATACACCCACAACGTTGAAGCTGCAAACTTACACTGAATACCCGACCGATCAGCTAGATGAGATTCCTTTAGTTTGGCTTGCGTCCGGAAAAAATTGAATCATTTAGATCAAAACAAAAGTTACAATCCGCAGGACGTTTTACTTAGTTATATTTTAGCGGGCCAGCAGTTATTATAAATCCAACTTCTGTTCCTGCGTATTAAGCTGACCCAGGGGATTAATCAAAGCATAGATTCACAGACAATGTTGCTTTGGCAGACTCTTGGTCGGAAGATTTTAACACATTTTCGATTTTGTCTCAGACTATACAATATAGCACAAATATTAAACTTAGAATGATGGCGCTATTGTAGAGCAATGATTGGAGAGACCATGAGTTAATTACTTTACTAACAATCAAAAACGCGCATAGTTCAATGAACAAATATATGTAACGTATACGAAACGATGAGCAACTGTTCGTATATCATAATTTTGGTTAAAACCAATCTTGCTCCATTTACAGAATGTAGTTTTCTAAGACGACAAATATAAACTGAATTTAATGGTCCTCTTTTGGGAAGAATTTTACATCAATGTGGTGTTTTCTACCTGAAAGAGTCTCAACAAAAAATGTTGCCTTTTGATGAAGGATTTTTAGAAGATACATATATTTTCGCATCAGATGCTCTTTTAGATGAAATAACCACACAACACCATTCAGGAGGCACCTTTTGCATTATAAAACGGCCAAGTGGGGACCAGAAAATAGTCGCGCAACAACCTTATAAGACCAATCACAATTTAAGTTTGCGCTGGCTTCAGAACTGATCAACAAGTCGTATAATTCATTCCCTGAACAATCACACCACGTCATTCTAACAAGTTAAGATCGTTTGTGCACCTGGCTGTTGAACCTGCTTCAAAGCTTATCTTTTTCTGAACCACATAAAAAACGGCGTTTACTAGGTTGTCGCTGAAACACATAAACAATGTCCTTTAGTTATGACCTATTTCGATGTTAAAACCCAGGGTTTATGGGAAATTTTGATCTGGAATTTAATCGTGTGGAAGAGTTGGTTTGAGTGATGTCGTATAGGTAGGACATAGGTGAAGTTATGTTTGAAAAAACAAGAAAGGAAGCTAATTAGACATGAATTGTTCCTCGGAAATTTTGATAACCGTACCTAACTCGGCAGCATTCCCTGAAACACACTGCTCTCCCTCGTGTTACACTTCCTAGTTCGGTACTGAGTAGAGCTTACAATATTTTTCCGACAGAAAGCAATCTCTGAGCTTTGACAGTTATATTGACATGGGAATCTCGATAATATTTCATTGTGTATGCTTACTCATCCATTAAGGACTTAAACTTCTGAATGACAAAGATGACTAGTAAATTTGCTTCCACACTTTGCTTGAATGATGTGTAAAACAGCAGTTCCGCTTACGGACAAAAGTAGTCACTAGAAACTTTACAATGACTGCAAAATCACCTCTTTCCGTTTACGGCCAAAGTCGCGATCAACACACATCCTGTAGGAGTGTCTGTGATAGTCTGTTTTGTCAATAATGGTCTACTTGGGACTCCAGTAACACTAATGAAAGCCTGAACCTTCGGACAAATCTGGAAAAGTAACGTCATCTTCTTCATTCTACCCCGCCTACCTCAACCTCAAGGTAAAATGTTTGCTCTTCTCTGTTGGTTTTTCATGTTTATGGAAGGGGTACTGTGCAAAAAATGTAGTAAGGAAACATATTTCTTTGGATATCGGTCGCTAAATTTAATCTGTTACGTACAATAAGGTACGCGTTTATTCAGGCATTTGGATAACATCTGCAGGGACTAGTGGCTGCAGCGGCTGAGATCGAAGTCAAATCAAGCTTATCAGCTAAAGTATCCTTGAAAATACGACAAATCCACTAATTCCAGACAAAATGTGAAGGTTCTGAAGAATCTAAAAAAACAGAGGATCCAGATGGTGATAGGCTACCACTGCGAAGTCACCGAACTAGTGCAACCAAATGCACATCAAAATAACAAACTTATACTATGCTGGGTACTTTACAAGACTATTAAAAGACTACTTTACAAGACTATTATGCATGTGTGACAAGCGTTTCAAATGTGCAATCTAAGTTCGCAATGCACCTCAGATATGACAAAATTGTTTAGACCGATCAGGTCTGCAGTCTCAGAACCCTAACTGGCTGCCGAAACAATCTTGTGAACTGAAAAAAAATATGAAAACTGAGGACGCCTTTTTTGGTTGAATCAGTAACCCTTCCTCTAGCCTCTCACCTACATCGAACGTCTGCTTTCAAGGACACCTCAGTTTTGCAAAAAGTGGCTCTCCATCGACAATTTCTACTTTACAGCCGGCCAAAACACAATAAGGTGATCGTGTTAACTCACGTTTCTTCTCTTAGATTTTCCGGAAATGGTCTGAGAGGTGAACTGTGCTCAATATATTCTTACTCACAATAGAGGTACTGGTTTGAACATTAACGAAAAAACAACTTTTCGTCCCAGTTTACAAAAAACCGTGATTTCAGTACTGCCTTGCGAACTAAGACTCGTGGATGGTGTGAAGTGTTTCTTTTGCAGCATGGGCGAATTTAGTTAGATTGCCACCGTGTGCTGATTTTCAATGGAATTTATTTTGAGGAGTCTACTTCATTTTCTGAGCGTTCCACGAACGGAAAAAGAAACACTGACGTTTGAATAGGTTTGTAGTTGGGGTAGGCTATCAAGGGACTAATTTACCGAGGCACAAATGCAATTGATTGATACGAATGCCCAAACAATCCATCAGGTGTGGTGTGACCAAGACTCGCAACCAGACCAGAACCAATAGTCTGGTTTGACCAATCAAAGGCTCAGACCACTTACAGGAAAATAGGTTCCATTATTGTTCCACTATTACTACGGATTATAGAGATAACGACATAACTGAATCCGACACAATCGCTAGAGTCTGTCAAAACTAATGTAAATCGATTTTGAAGGACAAATTTGCGGCGAGATCTTTTCCTACATCTGACTACCCCAATCAACATTTGGTTGTCAGCCTCTGCAGCCAGACTTCTCCGTGTAATTACATAGTACATAGTTTATGTTTTTACAGACATTTTTCCTAGTGACTTCCAGATATTTTTTGGAGCATTTCCCTGACATTTGCCAATTTCTAGACATGAAGAACATATCGTCCAAAGTGTGACACCCCAGATGAGCTGCACGTACTCAAGAGACCTTTTTGTGTGGGTGGTTAAACAGGCCCACTTCCAATTTCACCCACTCCAAATTTCATGTCCCGAACAAAATACAAACGTAAGTCTGTAAACACTACCTTCACCTCACTATGTACGTTCCGTTTCTAGTGACTGAGTGGGTCTCAGATACGCCATAGTTGAATACAGTCTGATCTACTTTCACATGCAACAAGGATGTATATCTCAGTGGAATTTACGTTATTAAATTTCGACGTTCCTCTCTGACATGGAGTAACTATTCATAACTATTCATAACTACTTACAAACTTCCAGCAGAAACGATGTCAACCAGACTAGTCATTTTGTACTGTTTGGCCACATTCTGATCATTCGTGTTTGTGAAACGCTCTCATTTATTGTCATTTGTCTCCAATAATTAATTTACACAAACGATTTGATTTTTACGGATGATAGTTTGCCAAAACATCATGTGAATTATATGAATTTCAATTTTAAATCTTCCATCTCTCTACTCGGGTTGTTGCTTTAGATGAATGAAGTTGTTGGCAAGTAAATATTGCTGGATGAAGAGAACAGTGTTCCAACTGCATTCCGTGCACGAATAACGAAGGTACAACTGTTTTACCTTAACCAATGTTTCATCCCGGTGGGGCTGTGGTCAACCGGACACCTTAAAATGCTGCCGGATATGCGTTGAATAAATGTATCAAGGAAATTCAGACAGTTAGTCTGAATTGAACTTGGACTTTGAGTTCACATGATCGTTACATAACTTATTCATCGGTATACCGATTTGCCGCTGGGCACCAGTTTCAAACCTGTGATAAATCACGTCTATCTAGTTTTTGCGGAGAACCATGAGAACGTAGGAGAGAATCACGTGACAGAGCATGACTTCTGCTTCTGCACATTAAGGCAAGCATACCACACGTTGTGGAAGGAGGTAGAATTATTTCTCCAGGTCCTAGCTCACTGGTAAATATGTGTCGAGAAAAACACCAGTTCTCCGAAAATATCGTGTGACAATAAAGCCAACAAAGTACACGTGTGAGTGACCTTCAGCGTTACCGTGGTCATGTACTTCTCCGGTCCTCACGAACGTCCTCAGCCATCGTGAAAACTGTTGCTGTCATCCCGACTACACGCCTACTCTGTACTGTCTGGACATTTGTCTGGTTCATTCTTTGACGTTATTTTCCTCCTAGTCCCAAACCCTATCAATGGGACCTGCGAGGGGCTTTTTGCAACTGTAGCACTTTTAAAACAAGCGGGTATATACTGTTTTCTTATCGATTGTAATGACTCGTCCAGGATTCTGTTTGGGTTATGCCCGTCTTTATGAAACAGTTAGATTAACCGTTTCATCATATTATGTTATTAATATAGTTCAATTCTTGAAGTAGTTAGTCAGTAGAGCGAATTTTCTCTGTTTAACCTATCCGACAACGACAAAATCAGTATTTCAGTTCGACGAACAGGAATCTATGAAAGTAGTTTACTACCCGTTCAATGCTGCTGGGCTACATCCAGAACATTGCGTAATGTGTGGGGTTTGATAGTTCAGTTCTACAGGTAGACATTGAAACACATTTGTCTGAGTCAATTTTCGTAGCCAACGTGACAGAAACTTATTTTGACTAGTGAACTGCGTGCGGTAACTAATCGATAGAGTTGAAGTATGCGAATATATCGTCGGCGTGGTGTGGATAAGAACACATATTTACAGTTGCATTTTTGGGCTGTGGATTCCATAAACCGCTGTTGAGTAGGTTAAACCAGTGGGAATCCCATTACTCCACTATCCGTTTGTCTAAAAGTGTTCGTCGTTAACTCCTCACTAAACAGTCAGCTCAGAGTTGAAAAAATACAGTTTAAATGTAGGCCAAAGGGACCCTAAATTGGTGCTTGTCATCTTAATATATCCGCAAATTTCTGAACTTTTTGTTCGATTTGACTGTATTTTTCATAATTGTGGCGATATGAGGTGGAACTGACGAAAATATTAAGTCATCACACTGTTTTCTCCGAGCGCTCATCACCACGACAAGTTTTCCGATTCATCCTGACAACCAACTTGATGCATGTTCAGGCACGAATGACCTGGAGATCACACTCAACAGCGAAGCTTGTTTGCTTCAGTGCAACTGTGATGACTTGAGTGGGTTTTATCAACCGTGTGAATTATTCACTTGTTTCATTGTATCATATGTTAAAGTGACAAACTCCAGTTTGATGAGTTTAACTGAAAATGTTTGGTTGCAAAACACCTGTTCCTGTTACTAGCTTCGATGCATCTGGTATCAAAAATGACCCCAGTCGAACTGGTAGATTAGTGAAAGAAAGTAACACAAGTGTCCGCGAACAAAAGCAACTGCCGTTCTCAGTAGTTTGTTCCAGTGCATACGCCGACAACCATAGTGTCGTATTGTCGCGTACGTAGTTGGTACAGTTGAATGAGGAGGGTACATTTTTTTACCAAGTTTAAGGATTGACAATGAATACTGTAGTTTGAGTTGAGCCTAACCACACCAAGTTCTGCTGTCACTATATCAACGGCAGGGATTCAATATTCTACTTCATCCAGAATCAGCTGGTTAACGTTTTGTAACAAAGATCGACGGTATCATGCTATAGATCCCAGTGGCTTGCCTCAGAGACTCAGGGCAACCAAGGTACCTTTTACATGGAGATACGTGCAACGAGGATGTGCATTTTAACAAGTGAATGAATCGCTGGCCAAGTAGTTGACTACGCCACTGTGTCCACTGTCTTATGGCGCAACCACTAATACGTGAGGCTGAAACTTACCGCGCGGAGGTTAATCGACCGTCAGGTGTTGACTCAATCTTGGCAGATGATACTGCTAAGACAGTAAAACTGTCGACTCTAATCCGTCACCGATCAACGTGAAGCTCGTCATTTCACTGCGCTGTAGCGGTACGCTGAACTAGTGTGTCTTAATGTTGTATGTAATGGACTGGTGAGAACAAAAATGCTTGTCACACAATCCACGTCGAAATTGACGAAGAAACACGGTGTTTCAATTACTAGTCTTTTTGCTGTTTTTTTTTGTTTAATGGTAAATACCGCTCTGGTGAGAACGGCCGTTTAGTCGTTGCTATGAGATCAAAGCCTGTTGCTTTCATCCATCTGTATCCGGCATTCATTTTTAGTAGCCAAACAAAAAATAATCCATAATAGACAGATGTTTCTTAATTGGAACTTTTTATAGAAATTTTCCACGAGATTAACAAAATTTTGCAAAACATTTATCAATAAGCTGTTGTGGCAGGATAAAGAATTTAGCGAACAATAAACCCTCTTAGTTTTAAAGAAAAATTATCGTTGTCAATCAGATAATTCTCTACCAACTTCAACTATTCTATTCAAACTAAACAGTTAATCTTTTTATGGTTCATAGTTTCATCGAATACTTTTCCCGCCATATTTTGAAACGGTTTGAGTCCTATGATTTATTTTTGAAAGCAGGATTTTGTTAATACGTTTGAAAGCAATATAACATAACTGCATTGGTTTTCCTAGGTAAGTTTGAACAAAAGATGCCTATTTTCAATATACTTGTGGTGTTCGGATTGTTGAAAATTGCACTACCATATAAAACTGTTCGTTATAAACCTACGAGCTAAAGATGATCACGTTAATGCAGAACAGTTGTTTGCCCGACTTTTCTCAACTTAATTAAAAAATGCGGACGTCTCACCTGGTGTTTTGTGTGTATTAAGTACCATAAACTGGATTACAACAGTTATTCGGCTCGACTTACCGGAACGTATTTATTTGTAGAATGATCACGGAGTGACACAAATTTGCTGTATGGAGTACGGCAAGTAGCACATTCTCCTGCTTTCCAAAATCGTTCATTTCAAAGCGGGACAGTCAAGAATCTCATTTTTGTATGAGTAATGTGTTCACATTTAACTATTGATGTGAGGGTTGTGAAGAGGCAGTCGTCTTACATAATGTGAGGCCAAACACATTATACTGCTTTTCTAGTATGCATAAGATAGACTACACTGTAGACAGAATTTGAACCAAACTATAGAGTAGAAATCTACTCATTCATCTTATGGAGAACACTGAAGCATCCGCCGACCGTCCGTTTTTACACTTAGGTAGGATTTGAGTCTTTTAGTGGCTATCATCTACAAACGCGTACATCAAACTGTAGTCAAGTGGACATGACGTTTACAATTGGGCATTTACTTAATCATTGCTGTTAATGTTTGGTTTAATGTATCAATCCACCAGATGTTTCCAGTGGTGTAGCAAATAACTGGTCATTCAAGGGCCCTTGTCAGATGGTGAAAAACACTGTTGCTATTCGACGCTATATAATGGCTAACAGGTGGTAGTCAAAGTTGTACTTAACTACTAATTCAAACAAACATGTGAAGTTTGACTTATGCAGGCAGCAAACAAAATTATATCTAAACTAACATCTCCTCGAGTGTACGTTGCTTTAGCTTCACTAGTTGGTTGAATCCAAAGTTGAAGCACTTTATAAAATTGAAACACACCAACGTCCTACCTAACTTTGACGCCTACAATATCCATCTGTTCAAAACCTACCTCTCATATTGCATATTACTCGTGCTGAGTCTGACTGTGGTGATTTTGTTTCAATGAATCCGTTTGGCTGGCCCACCAACGACTAACTGCATGCTATCGGAGTTTAGGATTGTGCAATGCGTGCCTCATTCTTTTTGGTGTACACCCTAGTTGACCTAACTATAAAATTACTGGCAGATTGAGGTGATCCTGTGTGGCAGGACTGTCGTAGTTTCCGGTTCTAATCGCGTTTGGTTCGGACTTGGGTTCATCCGTCAGTCGTCACGATTTGTTTAGCATCCCTCTCAACGGTTGTACAACAGGTCAGGTTAAAACCGATTCTTTTTTGGATGAAGTTACACGCAGTTTGCGAAGATTTATCACAATCCATTTCTCAAAGGAATTTGGTCAGGACAGGCATAACTACACGATGTTCGATATAAGACATGCCTTTGTTTAATCATACAAGAAGAGTAAGAAATTTTTCGGCAAACTTTGACGATTGACTTTAATTGTGTTTACACAAACACGACTGAAACGGTCATCATGAAAAACAAACCTTCAGAGTAAGTTAATGAAGTGTTTGTCAGCATTGTGCACAATAGGGAAATATAGATCAGTATAAGCATTGTTTGTTTTAACTGGCCTCATATTCAGTGATCAACTTTTGTCGACTGTTGGTGTGTGGCTTCTGATGACAGCTAGCCAAGACAAGTCTGCGAAGTGTAGACTTTGTGATCCTCATGACGGGGGTTTTAGTAATTATCGGCGCGTGAACATGTTCTTCTCAGCACGCCTGAGATGCGAAAAATCATAGAACACATTTTAATGTACAGTGCAACTGTATGTGACCTTCCTTATTTAGTTCATTCAAAGGAACTAGGGAATTAAACGCAGGAAGTTAGTGTTTGTTCACGTCGGCAGTTTTTGCCTAGTTCTCAAACATTACTAAGTGTTCATTTTCATTTCCAGCAAACATGAATAAAGAACCATCTGTGAGAAAGGTTTCGCATGCACAATACTGATTGAACAAAAGCCTTCCTGTTTATGCTTAACTGCTAACCATGTTGAAATCAATTCGCTTTGCTGCCGAAAAAGTTTCTCTACGAGACATGTTGGTATCAGTCAAACTTGTGTAAGCAAGGTATTTCTGTTCAATGTGTACTTCAAACTACAGCTTTCAATTGTGTTCGAAATGTTGCCCATTTGCTCCAACCGCTTTATAGCTGCTGAGTTGCCCAGCCTCCTTCCATTTGTGCCAGTAAAGATGAGTGCATCGTGATCGGTACTGTCTTTGAAGTAGACGCCGCATAGGTTTAAATGCGACCAGAGTATTAGACGACAGGTGTTCATTTGAGAGACTGACGGTACTTTACGAAAATATTTCAATCTTCGCTCCATTCTGTTCACTCTACGTAAGGAATTTAGGACAAGGACGGTCATACAAATTCAGACAGTACCCGACGTGAAAGGGTTTTCAACTGTAAAACATAACTGTTGCGCATCTAACATTTCCAATTACTTTTCAAAGTTACGCACACACTGCTATATTTCATTGTGTACACCCCCGAATAAGTGAGTTTATGAGTTTATGACAAGGTTTTAGGTAACTTAGTGCAACAGCAGTCCCTCCTTGAGAACAAAAACCCGTCGTTCTGAGGAAACAGTTTCTTTAAAAAGGACTTGAGTTTTATGTGACTACATTTGGCGCGGCACATAAGGTGGGGAACATCTGATCTGCCGCAACCCATTTTAAAATCATCTCATTCGTGTCGTTCGAGAACCTGACCAAACATCACCGAACATAGGTCACTTTAAGAAACACGGTGATATCCTTCGCAGCACGGATAATTTCACTTAGCAGACTAACTTAGTGTGACGAACTATACACTTCCTCGCCGGTATTCTTCCTCCGCTCTTCTTCGCCAACTTCAATGCAAGGTTCGTCAACCTCCCAGTGATGAGAGATAGAAAACGACAGAGTAGCGAACAAGACTTGTTTCTGTGTTTGATCATCAGACTAATTACAACACAATAAATATGAAAAAAAGTTACTAGTGTGAGTCAGAAAAACGGTCAATATACGTTAAGGACAACGTGTTTGTTATCAGTTACGTGATCATTGTTCCAAATCATGGGCTTGACTGATCACGTAAGTGATAACAAACACGTCGTCCTTAACCTATATTGACCGTTTTTCTGACTCACACTAGTCACTTTTTTATATTTATTGTGTTGTAATTAGCCTGATGATCGAACACATAAAACAAGTCTTTTTCGCTACTCTGTCATTCTCATGACTTTAATGGGTATTTTCGACCGAATTAAACAATCCGAGACATAAGAAACTTTTGTGTTCTATAGCAAGAGACGTACCGATAGACACTGTGATAGGGTGGTGATAACAGCCGAAGCAAATACTTCTCGGATCTTGTAAGATAACCGCACCAAATGTAGTACGAATGAAGTTGAATAGTTTGGGAGTCGTGTTTAACATGTTATTGATAAACAGATTGGAAATAACACAACGTTACGAGCAAGATGTAATACTCTACGTTTCAATCACATCGGGTGGCCTTTCTCAGGAGTGTTGTATTACAACTTGCTCGGAACGTTGTGTTATTCCCAATCTGTTTATCAACTTCTCGAATCTTCCTGAATTAGTTGTGTACACTTTTCTACCTCGTATGAAGCTAACCTAGGCGGAAGTAGCATAATCCTAGCCCAGAATGAACGACAGATCATAGAGCGGTGAGGTGTAAGTCGTGCTGTGTTGTTCCTGTCCGGTTTATGCAAAATCCGTTAATGATTGATGATTATTTACACAGAGCTATAGACCGCGACCTGCTCAATATATGATGTAACAGTTCGTAACAAAGGCAACCGAAGGGTGTGTCGAAGTGACTACGAAGTGGGAGTAACCTCACCGAGGTATCCAGTGTATATGCACCCAACTAGAAGATTCTTAGTACCCTTACTGTTCACTAATGCTTCAGGATGCCCTGAGTATAAATTGAGACTAACAGTTTTCGCAGAGTTTACAGTGCAGCATGCAATGAGAGGCACGTAGGATAGTGTTACGGCATAGTTTGTTTTGGTGTAACGTTTCGCAGAGGAATGCATACTAATATGTGAAAGATGTATGAATCGGCAGAGTGGCCATTTATTACAATATGTTTTTGTTACAGCTGTCATGGGTTCTTGCAAAATGTGTTCAAAGTCATGACGCCTTGTTTAAAAATGGCCAGCCGAGGGGAGAAACAAAACATTCGGGCAGTTGCTGTTCTCCATTGCTCCCACGTTTCATTAAATAAATCAATCACAGCAAATTCTGGTAGACGTTGAAAGTATGCAGTGTGAGTCTACGGATTTTGCTAACCGAACGATCAAACAGATTTGAGTTAGAAGTAGATGGCAAAGTTTGTTAGTTTTGACTCTTAAGCGTGAGTTGTACACGCAACTGGAAGACAAAAGTAACTGTTCATCTTTGGACGTCCTAATCACGAAATATGAGGCAGCACTGCGTTGAGTAGGCGCAAATCTTGGTAAATGACGTGTCGTTTCATGCAAGTGCTTCACAAAGAAAAACCTTGCTACAAAACCATCACTGTTGCATCGCAAGCGAAAACCTATAACATCAGGAAATCGACGTGATCATGATGGGTCTGATGCAGTCGTCCCTGTCATTTGTATAGGCAGACATGTTTGTTACTTTCCTCTGGTATTGCTGAGTCGTTGATAGCCGTGGGTTTTGCATCTGCAGAACTGTGCTCCAATGTTGACATTATTCATACTCAAATCCCCAAAATTCAACAACACTATCGGCTAGCAACGGACTAGTATGACTGTCAGTGATATCGTTATCGGCCTATATTTAACCTTTAAACTAGAACAGCATGATGCTTGCTGTTGCGGCCCATACATGCGACAACACATGATCTCGTTGTTACGTAGTTCCATGGAATACAGCTCGGATAAACTGGATACATGTTAAAGATGACTTCATGTATGTAGCTCTCACCCGATACGGTGTATCGAAACAAGGAAACCGTTTCTGTCAGGGATGGGAGGAAACGCGGTGCGCTCTCTTTGCGCTGTGGTCTGATTGCTCGAATTGTGCACGGCAAATCCCACACTTAGATGTTTCTATGCCTTCCAGACACTCGTAATCCCTGGTCTCAGTCAAAGAGGAATATGTCTGTCTAGCTCAATAAAATGATGCAAACAGTTTTCGAACCCTGGGTAGTTGGAGCTGCAGGTTACACAAAATGTAGCGTTGAATGGGCTCGAGGTAAGTGGTGGTCGGCTTCTTTGTATGTGGCGTCTGACTTCATAGTTTCTATGCTCTTTGGACCAACGATTGCATCAAGTTGGTTAAGTTGATCGATGACAACAAATCCGCACTTTTAAATACAGAAAGCAGCAATTCAAGTAACCACTGAATTAGCTCTAGTAAACGACTTAACGTGGGTAGACGCGAAATGCTCGATTAAATAAACGATGATGGTATAAGAGAGTTGGAGCTGGTTGGCGACTGAGTAACCATGATCTAAGCAGCTTACTTGGACAACGTTTGCAGGCGAAGAGCAATCTTAGTGTGGGACGGTAACTTCATTGGAAATCTTGAAAAGTAAGACATACACAAAAGCGAAATATCTAGCACCTAAATGCCATTTTATCTGGCTACCTTTTGCACGTATCGCATCAATGCACTATCTCATCCAACCAACCTGTTAAGGGTGTATGCATGCAGTTGATAACTTCATAAAAGAGATGTAAATATTAATGTTTCTACCATGTTCTCATCATTTCTGAATGTGGCCAGTTAGAGGTTATCTAACAAGCAATATTTTTTCTTTGAAGCAAGACGTATCTTAGTGCAGTCTCCAAAAAATCTGCATTTGGCCTGAAGATCTTCTCTGTCAGGTCAAGCTGAGTTCAGCCTTTTCACACGTCTGCATTATAAACAGGCTTCCTTTGAAAACAGGTCACTAATCCTGAACGGTCTCCAATAAGCAACCGTTATTATACTCAGGTCGCACAGTTGTTGAATCATCACGTTTAAATACCAGCAGTGACTAGTGAGTAAGGGGGCCAGGAAAGTACGTCTTAGAGCTAGTTACGGACAAACTACGACCCGTAGTCACTGGCCTCCGCTACAGGTTGCTTGTTCTAGGCGCACTCAGGAAAAGTGGCAGCCGCACGAACATCGGTTATCAGAATTCCGTCATTTCAAGAATAATCGAAATGAAAGACATGGTGATATCAAATGAGAACGGAACGGGTGGTTTCCGTGGCTGTCGCACTCCCTCTGGCTCATACGTTGAAATCAATCGACCAATTTTCCTTTGACAAGCAAACTAACAGTCATTCATCACAACCTCTGAATAAACTGATCAACCGTTTTTGAAGACATCTGGTTTCAATGAACACCAGTGAAAGGTGGACAACTGTTTTCACCCAAGTAGTTCTCAACAGCACCGCACAAGCCGGAGAATCGAACCCACGACCTGTGAATAAGTGACAGACTGTAGTCTGAGTACTCACGTACTGCATGACGGGGTCATGGTTGTAAGGGGGTTTGTGAATTAGTTGTTTTAACTGTTGCCCTGCTTTTGTTCATAAGCTGATATCGATCAGCCGATCGGACTTAACTGAACGTTGAATCCATGAGCTGCTGTACTACTGTTGGACACGGAAAGCATAATCATCACAAAGTGTATGATGGAGTGAAAAATGTGATCTGGCTTTTGATGCCGTTGACGATGTTGGTAGCCCACCTTGTATTTGTTCTCTGTTTTTCTTTTGTAAGAATAAACGTCCAAGCACTTCCAAGCTTCCCATAATTTTACCACCTCTGATAGTGAGAAACACGAATGTAAAAATGAATAGGATAATAAGTCGATATCGTTTGAAGTTGAATTACACGTATAAGGGGACCGTATAACACTGCGTTATAACGATGAAGAGCTCTGTGTGTCACAGAATGCAGTGGTGATCCAACGGTCTACTGTTTTGTGCCCTGTGTCATTCTGTGTTTGCGCGATGAGCGGACCATATCATTGTGGCTGAATGTACAGTGTGAAATGGTTAACTTAAACCAAATCGGATTTGTGAACGCTGCATGTACACAACGAGCAAGACGGTGCATGCTCTGGTTAGACCACGTAACTTTGCCTTTCGGTGTTTTTCGGCCACCTTGAGCCACGACTGCTAGCCGTGGTAACTATCGTGCGTCACCGCTATCACAGCCGCATTTTTACCAGCGTAGATCATCAGTAACAAACTTTCGGGTAATACTTAGTGTCTGTGTCGTTTACCACCGTTCTTAAGTTATGCCAATCTATTTGTGAGCCAAATCTCAGAGACTTCAAGCAAGGTAGTGTACATTCTGAGCCGCCAATGCCGTTTCCATTCATCCTCTCTCGAGCCGTGCGTTCTGCTTCAAGTCAGTACAAGTCTGTTGGGTTTCAGACACAGCTTTCCCTAAGATAAACCGTATCATGTCATTTAGATGTCGGCGTGGACAGACCACCTACAAAATCTGTTCGGATGAGGCCTTTCTGTCCGTCAAGCGATTCTTGGATTTTTCACCCAGCCAAACCGACTACTTTATACCCTAGTTGGTGACATTTTCTGACATGCACAGAATCTACTGCTTTGATTTCTCCTTAATGAATCCTGAATGAATGAGGTAGTGCGATTTCATCGTGATTTCCTCACGATTCTTCCATCACTCCAGTGCACCGGTGATTGTCTTCAAGGTGCACACTATTGTTCTGAGACAGAACCATGCGGTACAGTAGAACGGAGTTTCCCAAAAGCTACCTATGTAGCTATCCAAGACAGTTTACATTCACCCGACTAATGCCTCGAGATTACAGCAGCTAGATTTTTGGATAAAAATTCAACCAAGGTACAAGTTCTTTGTTGTGCTACATGGAAGTGTAATGAACGGAAGCTCTTGCCCCTCAGAGAATTCGTAAGTGGATCCTGGTTCATACTGAACGTCTTTTCTGACTACAAGTTGATACAAGCGTGCCGTCGTTTATCAAGCATTTGTTAGTAGACTCTGGTTACAGAGCTTTCGCGTTATATAAGGTAATTCTCTGTGATACCTCTTTCAGATTTCCAGGTGTTTTTATTCCGGGGTGACGACTTTCGAAATTATCACTTGAGGAGCCATAGTTCGAACCAACAACGGAGCTCTCTTGTATGGAAGGATTGCTCGAACCCACTATTTACCAAAACACTGGCAGTAATGGATGATGGTCTAAACATCAGATGTGTTCACCTTAATTTAGTTGGTATCGCGCCGTATATGATTCAGAGGGTTACATATTTTTTTGCAAAAAAAATGACGAGATGAGCTCAGAATGGAATTTTTCTCTCTGTAAACGATGTTAAATATATAACAGGAGTGCAATTGCACAATAGCCGATCTGTGCAGAAAATGGACATCAGAAAGTTTCTCACTAAAATCCGATTGTGGTTCATAATTTTTCCTGAGAGTTTAATTTGAGAGATTTCCCATCACGTTTTCAGATTCGGATTGAATTTATAAGGCTCCAACTAACTTCTTGTATTGACAAACAGGCTGGTCTCAAGAGAAGCATGCAATCAGTAAGTTCAGACGCTGTTGTTCTTGGTTGGGATCGTGTACTTTTGTTTCGTTGAATCCAAACATACCATACAGACCCTTCAACGACCAATTAATTCGTTGTGCAACTACAGACACGATGCGAGTGCTGATATTTCACGAGCGCTTTAACAATCTGTTAAACTTCTAACTCAATTTGAGATAACGGGTGTACAGCAATGGAGTGTCAAGTTGTGTTACTAAGTTTCCGGATAATGTTTTCCAGACAAGTTCAATTTGAAATCTGCAAAAATTGGCGTCTACCCTCCACGCTTAGATCTTCTTGCTGTACGACGTTTGATTACGTCTGTATTTCGCAGGTAATCAAACAATCGATTATACGCCATTTTATTATAAATCTGAGCAAGTTTGGTCTATTTCTAATTATATGCTGGATGAAACAGGAAAGTTTGATGGTTACAATGTTACTAGCGTGAACCACGAGCAAATATTATTCATCTCGAAACATAAACGTACACTGTTTGAAACTCAAATGAATGTTCAGTCTTTGCACGCTAATCAAACAGTTTACGCAAACTAACGCTAAAGGAGTCCAACATGTTGATATATTGACTGAGTCGAATGTGTTTGAAAGAAAATTACCTGAACTTATGCTTATCTGGGGGGATGATAACGTTTTACTTAGGTTAGTAAAAAAGAGTTATTTCAGCAGTATTCTTTTCATACGGTCAGACCGCTCTTATGGGAACAGATGGATCAGGCAACAGACACTTCTAACTTAACTTACTCTGTAACTGGGATCTTCTGAACTTTCAGTCGGACTGACATGATTAGCTAGTTGTGTACTTACAAGCAGAATAATTCACACAAAGTCCTGCCGTGACGTTCACGTATCTCAGTACCTCTGCATTTTGGCGTGCAGTAATGACAAATCGCAGCTGACTTCTCCAAACTTTTAGCACGTGGCCCGTGTGAAGCGAGAGGATTTGCACAAAATAGTTACACTGTGTGAAGACTACTATATTTTAATCACTGCTCTGAGGAAGTGTTTATATTTCCCCATGTAAGTTATCGACAGGCAGAACCGCTTACGCAACTGACGGGTGCCATATGAGACATTTAGCCTCGGGTCATATCATCCACGAGCTCTGTGACTTAAGCACAACGCTACAGCAGTTAAGTGGTATGAAAATTTCGTTCTGTGATCCGTTGGCGTACTTCTCCAGATGAGCTGGGATAAGGTTTGAACTGACTGAACGCCAAACATGCCGCAGTGTTATTTAGAGTCAAACCAGTTTGAATGAGTACTTGGGACTGATTCTTTCAAATTGTGTTTGAAGACTCTGTGGGTAGGAAACAAGTACCGATGCTCCTGCGACGCAATCCAAACACTTAGTGTTTGCAAATTGCGGTCAGAGTTTGACAGCTGACCTGTGCAGAATGAGCTATTTTGAGACTTGTAATGAGCATAACTCACAAATGATTGTAGTTGCCACACTCCCGTAAACATTTTAGTCAGTCCTTCTTGAAAGTAAATGACACAGCAGAGTTTTCCTGTTGTTAGAGCTAATCGTTGCCGCGCCTGTAGCTAGAACCCTAACCAAGTTTTCATGAGACAATGACACGAAATGCTGTGTCAGTGATAGCACGTTACGCATAACAGGATTATCGCATACACACTTACGGTTACACTAGTCTGTGAGTAATTTCGTATTAGTTTATGCGAGGACAGTAAGCTGACCAAGCTAGTTTGGGTGAACTTTGAGGGCAAGCCCAGAGATTAGCCTTTCACAAGTCACATCCTATATGGTCTATGAGTTATCGCTTGTGTGGTATATGGGCTTTTGCTTACTCGCATCTGTTGAGTAGCCATTCATCCAGAATGAGAAATGATGTTCCACATTTAGCCAGCAGACAACAGAATTCCTTTGTTAAATATGCGAATCTGTTTGGGAGAATTGTCTTACTTGAGAACTTCCGAAAACCTACGAGTGATATTAATATGGACTCTGGCGAAAACAGTTATAAAGCAGGTGAACTCTACAAAAGAATGACCGCAAATTTGGTACCGATGGTCCAAGGGACCTGACTACAAATTCTACCTCAGCCATACTCAACCTTTCCGGGCAGAAGTCAATACATTTTTTTAGAAAAATCAATCCGGTTGCTCAAATGTTGCGATCTTAAAATACAAACCTAACTATAATTTCATTAGCTCTAAATAGAGCGCAAACCATCATTTTTTTCTGTTCAGCCGACAATCGCTGCAAATTGGCTAGAACGGAGTCCATTCTGTGATACCAGTTTAGGCTCACTGGACCACTAAATTTAACTTGCCCGGATTAAAAGCCGCCAAGTACGATATTTTCCGTCACATAAATCAACGAACCAAAACACTAAACTGGACCATTGTCCTTTTTCCTCCATAACTCTGTTCTCTTCAAGTAAACAAGCACAGAATGCATACAATTATGATAGTTTCATCTACGCAGCAATAATCAAATGAATGGAATCAAACTTGTTGTAGCAAGTTACAGGGTACCTGATTGTCTGTAATCTGTTTGGAATCAGCGTGAATACCAACTATTTTAAACCACTACGGTTCAAACGTTTTTGAATGCTTTCTAACACATACAATGAGCGTGGTTCCATCCAGCTTGCTGTAGATGTCACCAAAACATTAGTTGAAAATAACCGTTGATTGAAGTTGTTGGCGACAACGGAATGACGATGATACTGCGGCCTGAATACGATTTTCAGTTTCATTCTTCATTTGAGAACACAGATACTCAACACTGGTAACGCTCCAAATCCTGTATGGTAGATCGTACTTCCCACTAAGACGGTGTGAGCGTGCCGGTACATCATGTGCTAAACTTGGGCGTGCCAGTAAAAGGGACAATTTGGTTTGTCATCGTCATCTTTCCTAGTCGATGACTTGGCGTCATAGGTGTCAAAGCTTACCCACACTGGAAACAGAATGACCGGCGTGCATTCCCTGGTGGGTTTTTTGCCTGTTCACGTGAAAACCACTGTCGGCTCTATCGAATTAGGCACAGCAGACTAACGTGAGCTATTTGGCGGGATTATTGTTTTGTCGACGCTTACCCGTTTGCATCCACAGTACAATCTGCCACCAGTCACATAAGAAAATATCAGTTAATGGACCGAACAGTCAGTGTTAATGGTGCTAGCGTAGCTCATTCATCTACCACTGCAAATGATACTTGACATCCAAGGGGGTATAATTAAATTCCAGAGGGCGGTGTAGCTCAGGTTGTAAAAGGTACGCATACCTAATTGATATGTCTGCAAACATGTGGGATTGACGTATAACTAATATAGATGTATATATATAGTTAATAACGATTAGCAATATTAATGATAAAAACACGCTTTGATTAGACAGCTCAGACAATTTCCTGGGTTTTTCTAAACCTGTTTCTATCAGTCAGTCTAATAAAATTATAGAATATGATGGTATGAAATTTGTTGTTGTACACAAAGTTATTGTCTTAACAGAGTATCTAGTAAAGCAAGATCTGTCAGCGTTGTATAACGGGAGTAATTTCAAAAAGTTAGTGGTGATCTAAACAGTATAAGACTGCCTCACTTTATAATAGCAACCAGTCATAAACTGCCCCACCGTTTCTTAACTATCTCCCTGAAGTTTATGGATGTTGCCATTATTAGTGTGTTCACTTAAAAACCTACGCAACTTTGACAACACTAGTATGATTTAGTCATTAAGTTATACATTTTTACTTACGTAATGCAAACGTTTGGATATTTACTGCGTGTATCGTCTTTTGTAGAATGCTGATAATGAACAACCAGTTTGTCACTTAATCCGCCCAACATCAGTTACTCGGGAAAAAGTATTATTCTCACGAAGCTAAATATACACAAACTGGTGACCAGTGTGTATGAAACTAATTTACTAACACCAGGTTATCGGAAGTTGCTCATTCACTTGTGAATCAAAACAGTCGGTGCCACAAAAGCGAGAACAACTGAACGGTTAACTTGTTCTTGCTTGTTTTTACCCATTAGTAGAAAAACTGGTTGGACAAATTCAGAGTGCATTATTGTCCTCCGTCATGTGAAAATGTTAGGTTCACTACAAAGCATAATTTAAAAAATTTTAAAATGACTTTGATTATGTGAAACAATTATAACTCAACAATGGAAGCGAAAAACAGTTTTGGTTAAGTTAAAATTTTCATTGAAAATGATGAAGTGTCTGTTTCAAGTACTTCAACCTGATCGGGAGGCAGCCGAAGGGGCATGTTAACCACATTTTCTCTTGTTCAATCAAAATAGATCAGTATCATGTGCATCTCTCTTTGGACTTACAAGGTATTCATGTGACATGCTTTTGGTCGAACAAGTTAGACATGCATCCCTGAACTTAGCAGTCCTTGAGGTGGATATTTCCGTTCACGAACTTAATAACAATATGACCGTATAAAAACGAGTTTGATTAGCCCAATTTATTTCGGCTTGGATATCAATTACGGTTGGTCACGTATTTTACAGCTCAGGCATATTTGTCGGTCCGCCCAGTCTTCTAAAAAAATCATTGAAATCAACCTTTTTTTCTTGAGGGCCTGTTGTGATACATAGCATAACTCTCTCAGAGGTCTGGACTCAAGCCATTCTGTCTGCGAAGCGAATATGTTAATCATTAGTTTGTGGTCGTTCTACAGAAAAGTGAGTTGAAATTTAAATTTCGACCAACTCAATAAAAGGAAAGGATACACTGACCACTGTAAACTGATTTCATCTGAAAGATGCATTGATCATGACAAACGAACGCAACAGACATACACAGAGAATTGTTACGATTAAAACAAACATGTTGTAGAAGGAGGCGAATTTTAATTTTTAACAAGAACTCAGCAGTGTTTTCCTTCAAAGAGTTGTTGCCAGATACAACACAGAAATACTCTTAGGGGTGTTGGGTGGATGGCAATACCTCTGTAATCGGTCGTTATGTATATCACAGACAAGAATTCTAGCTCAAAACATCTTTGATTAAAGTGGATCTGGTAAATTATGAATCACTAATGGAGTCAATACGTAAGGCATTTCATGAGTGGCGCAAATCGTCTTTATGAACAGCTAATCACCCACAGTTTTCCACTTTTGATGAGTGACTATAATCAATGTGTAATGTAGTGAACTAAACCCAAACCACCTCGAATTAAACCAGATTGATCAGACGGAATACCAGCAGACAGATTAAGGAGGTTGACCTCACTGAATTTACTGATGGTTTCATAATGGCAGTAAACAGAAAACGCACCGATAATTATGGCTGGGTTGTTATCGATGGACGAACTTTGCACTCCAGATAAATAGCATTCTCTTCTTAGAGCAAAGTAAATGGGTTAACCGCGCAACGCGTCTGCTGACTTAGTGACCTTTGACGGCATGGACCGATGGTTTTGACGTTCGTGAAATTTGAAGATGACAGTGAGAGTACAGAAACCTGTTAAGTAACAAATAACAGTAACTAAGACTATATATATATACATAACATTAGTAGGGTGGAGTGGAAGAGTGAAACAGAAAATGAGTCGAAGGGCACAACTCGAACCATTTGCCAACACGGGTTAAGATAGACTGTGCAGCCTTAGTCCTTCGTTCGGGGATCAAGTAAAGTTCCGGCTTCGTCTGTCGCGAGACATGTTGCAACAGATAATCCAGTTAACCTCGAGTTGACATTCAGAATTACAAAGCGGCAGACACTAATCTACCATTATGATAAGCAGACTGAGAATAACACAACGTTAAGAGCGAGTTGTAATACATTACCTTTCAACCGCCTCGGGTGGCCTTCCTCAGGAGTGTTGTAATTGAAATCATCAGCCATCCTGTTTCAATGGGAAGATCGCGGTTTGCCGTCTCAAATCAACATTTTGGGTACGGATGCAATTATGGGTAGGCCTTAAACTCCCATGAGCCTAACAGTTTTAGGTTAATTTCCCCACCCCATTATTTGTTTTATTTTTCAGATTAACTCTTTCTTTGCCCAACATACATGAACAGTTCATTTGCAGTTGTGTTGTAGTTTTTATTGACTGAACAAGACTAGCGTATGGTACCTGGTAGCCAAACATCTAGTCGGATAGCCATTGAAAGTAACGACGCAATCAACGGTAAAAACGCGGACTTCGAACGGGAACCAGGGTATTCTGTGTGACTAACAGTGCTTGATGCACTCACCAGGTTTTCTTCACACAATTCATTCCTTGTAAGTTAACGTTATTTTGTTTGCTACTCGATGACACCATGTAATCGAACACTTCGTATATGCGACCGTCAAGAATACATGAAATACTGAAACGCACGCTATAGTTACCTACATAGCTTGTTGGCCAAACCGGCAAAAGACAGAAACCTTTGGGAGGGGTAGTTCATACCAGGTGTGTTGATTTTTGGGCTGTTGGAAGAATTTTATGGTGCGCGGCAGACGAATTGCCGGAACATCCACACTTTCTATCAATGAACAATTTTGCTAATTGAAAGAAAGATACTTAAACAGTGAGCGGCAATTTTACAGCACGTTCGAATGTTGCCACCGAACAGAAACGCCTAAGCGTTTGCTCAATAGAAATTTAGTAGATTACTCAATACGCACATTAAGCTAGTTAACAGAGTCAAACACGCTCATTTGGCGAACCGTGACGAAGTCGTCCACGGTAGTGAACTTAGATAAAAAACTAAACACGATGCATTTTAATGAGGCTCCTCTTGCAGCAGAAGTGGCTAACAGAGGGAGCATTTTTTTGCAAGATATTCTTGTCGGAAACAGTCCGTGTGGGACATAAAATACGTAAGACCAAGTTCCAGTCAGTTACCTTCACATAAAGCGGCACTCACACGACCATAGTTCTCTTCGTCATGATGACAGCTGTGTTGCAATCATACTCGAAACCTAAGGGTGGCATTTTCACTTGGAGTCATTCAATATCACGAATAGACAAACAGAGTTCGAACCACTGGAGGTGTCAATACATTGCAATTGGATGATTCAGCAAATTTACTCTGTCCGGCTACGGCACATACCATTGCAATGCACCGACATCAGAATAAACGATTATCATCGACCTGAAATCCTACCTTCTGCCGATGCTTACTCATGTGCTATTGCTATGTATTTCCGTTTACTGACCTTCAGTCGGCCGCTTGTAAGATCTCGTTAACCTCCTGCTTAAAACACATCAAACCATGTTGATTTTCCCTATTAACCCGAAAGTACTTTAGGCCAGTTCGGCGCTGCACAATTTAATCTTGAGCATCTTTGCCCTCCCAGGGTTCGGATGAATCTTGTCTCGTTATCAGTTGTAGCAATATTGGTACATCCTTGCGTGGTATATGTGCGCTAAATAATCCTAAATGGTGATTGAGGTCAATCGTATGTTCTGTACGATGCTTGTTTAGGTTATAAAGTATAGCTGGTCAGTCGCACTGAATATTTCCGTGAGATCTCAAATGGCTTGGCCTGACGAAGGCCACCTGAATAATTTGCTAGTCTGGATGCAAGATGATGGTATACACGTAGCATCATCCTTCACGCTGTATAGCCACTATGAACCCACCTTTGGAGCGATTTACATTCTATTTTAGTACGCACGATTGTAGTTGTCTCAACTGAATGTCGCAACCCTCAGATTGAAGTAAGTGATAACAAGCGTGAACAGACTTGAACGTAATCTAGACCATAACAATGTTTGCCGCCGCAGTAATGTGTGATGTTGATTGGGTGGGTAAACAATTAGTAGCGCATATTTTCACAGGATTAGCGTTATTAGGCACAAAACTATCATCTGAGCCCGTGTTCTTTTTCCAGCATGGTACTCAGGTTTTAGGGCCATCGGATTCATAAAATACCTTGAGTGCGACTTCTTCACGGCAATTGCGTGGTAATTATAGTCTCCGAAATGTTGGGATATATATGTACCCAGCAGTAATGTTGGAGTCTAATCAACACTGTTGGTGTACTGAATTATCATAGGCCCTCTGATGGGATTTATGTTGTCGTGCAACCCTACCTTGTGGCTAGGATCGTTGTTGTGGTTAAGCTCTTTCGTTGTGAATCATGTTCTAATGCATATTAATGGGAAACAACAGTGACATTCACTTACCATTCGAAGTGACCCGTTCAGGTATGTTAATCGGCTTTGGACTAAACACTAACTGATAATATGAAACAACAGGGTTATATGTGTGATGGAATACTGACATGACGGTCTCATCTAAACCATTACCCAATATTAATGACGGGTGCGAGTGAACTCACACGGTCGAATAAGAAATGTACCCTTGTTCCCTCTTGAATCAGATGCAGGCTACGAGAGACGAACTGAGGAAGATGTTCCATTTTAGAGACTTTCAACAAGTTATTTGTTAGGTTTAGAAGATACGCGAATTTAGCTACGTGACAACTGCGTCTTTCTGTTATCCGGTGGAATCGTAATAAGCTCGTATTTTCTTTGTATCACATTTTCAACTTGAGTTCATCGTACGAACAAGCTCCGTTTGGCTAGAATGCCTCCTCTTGTGGAGTGAGGCTTAGCTCAAATGAACACCCGAAGGTGGTTCCTGTAGTTTAAACTAAACACAGTTTACTTTCTATGAGGACCTTTATATCAGTGTTGGGTGTTTGGCTATCCCACTTCGAAAGAAACACTGGACTTGAGCAACGCTCGCACTGGAGCTCATCAACAATGCATATCCCACCCAGACAAAAGGTCACATTCCATTCCTCCTGGCTTTGAGATTATCACGTTAACCGCAACGTCATTAACCTCAAAATATACATGACTTCGTGATTAAACGCTCCACCACGACTTTAGATGCATAGTGCTCGCTGAAGTTACCTAACATAAAACTATTGTGTACATAGCAGAAGTGTTTTTGGACGTATGAGTACGTTTTTCATTCAATACTGATCTTAGTACGAAAGGAGTGGATACTTCGCTCGCGACAACTCACTTTCCGACTCCGCTCCTTCTCTTTTTCTCAGCACATATCTGTGGAAATTAATTTATGCAAATCTTATCACAAGGCACCATATTTAGGAATGCCAAATACGAATATGCAGTAATCGTCAGCAATTATGCTTGTTTTAAATATAAATGAGAATGTGAACAGGTTCATTTGCAAGCAGAAAGAGTATTCATTATTTGTTTATCATTCCTGAAGGTATTGAGGTAATGCAGAAACTTGTCCAGCATATACACACAGTGGAAACATAAACACCAGCTGCACACACTTCACTGTTTATTCAATCGTACCGGAGTTGGTTAGTACGTCATTCACGATGAACAAACATCTTTCCTCTCTGATAACTGTCGTGTCATCATGTCTCACTCAATGCTGTGAGATGGATTAGACCAGACGCACAGCTACTAATGTTAGTGTGACAGCCGTATGACAGTTGTTAAAGCATTTGTAGGGAAATTGCAGCAGCTCGCAAGATTTAGGGAATAGCGAATATGTTTCAGCTGTCCAGATGCGCCGAGCAAACATGTGTGGTTGCTACAACATCACCGTAATAAATCAAGGGGCATAAGTTACATCATCTCCACCACCAACACCTATGAACCAGCTAATGCCAAGTGAGTTAAACAGGAATATGAAATAGCATGAAAGAGATCTGCAACGTTTTCTCACACATTTGGATGCAATTAAAACAGTCGTGTGCAGTGAGTGGATTGGATGCCCAGCAAAACGATAAATTAGTCCGATTCCGGTCTACTCCATCACAAAGAACAGTCTATCCACTATGTGCAATTAGTCAACTAACGCAATTTCTGCTTCGTTCTTTAAGGTCGATAGGAAACAGTTTGCACGTGAGTGGAAAAACACCCTTATGTACCTCAAGAAAAACGGAGGGACGATAAAAATGCTTACAAGGCAATAGATTGTCTCGTAGTTTAAATCATTTCAAATTATTTCACAAAAAGCAAACGATTGGCATTCCGGATGCATTCACCTAATACTGGAGCAAAACAGCCCCAGTCGCGACATCTAGCAAATCATAAACAGGCTGAATGAATTAAACTCTACTGACAGGAAGCTTTGAAATGGTTCAGCTCTACTAAATGCAATTGGTCATGTAAACCAGGCCTAACCGAAGAGTCCTGACCACCGAGTCACTGATTAGACTTAACATAACGATTCCGTCTGTCCCCCTGAGGAAACGACTGCGCAAGCTAAACACCATTCATACAAGGTTGCGGTTGAGCTTTTAGGTTCGATTATTCGGTTTCGCCTGTCGCGAGTTTGCTGGCGTTGTCGTTAACATGCTGTACTCCCAATCATCAGCGTCACAATGGAAACCTCGATCTAGAAGAGCATACACAGGACTGAGTAGATGCAACAAGAAGAAACTTTGAGTCTAGTGGTTACTTTTGCATTTGGCTAGCTAGATTGCATATGTAGACGTCAATTTTGCGATTAATTATGGCTAGCGTCCAGTTTGAACCAGCTCAAACATGAAAATTTCCATTGTGAATCGGAAAACGTTGACCGTTTGATTTTGTATACCGAATGAAATCAATTTTAATAGTGCAGACACACAAACGTTCTCCCCTGTAAAAAATCACCGTGTAATTTCCGTTAACTGTCTGAAAGCCACTGGCAACAAGAAAACTGAAGACACATTCCATGTCACCAATATTATCGACCGACGTGAAAATTTCTAGCTTTGTGTCCGGTGCCAAAAATCTCCCTCCATTCCACATCACATGATCAGTCGATTCACAAAAGTCTGTGCGCGTCCTACCACACGCATCGCTCAACAAGCATTCTCGATGGTCTGCATTTATAAGACATCACAATCCTCCCAAATCCCGAAGAGATCTGTCCATTCACAATGACATTCACCATATGCAATTCATCGATTTCATTGTTTCTCGACACCAATTAACGATGTGCAAATGAGTTCCAGAAAACATCCCACCCGACACAACCGACTCACTGTATTTAACTGTCTCTCTCTCTCTGAAACAAACATCTACTTCCTCTTACCCGGTCTTGCACGTTCTCCTACTACTCAATCACATGGTCAGATTTGTACGAAACCACAGCTTTCTCGCGCTTAAATTCACCGTGAGGTTGGTGCAATTGCTTCTCTTATCAAGCGATATCGACTGTGATCATCTACTGGACGTTAGACGATGTTCATTTGTATTATTATTATTATTGCCAATGCTATTATCATGATTTTAAAGCACAAGCGCGCACACACAGTCAATTATCCGTCGTGTTTTGAGGATGGAAATATATGTAGATATTTAAAGTGTTATCTGTTGGGAGCACGCTGTTTGTCTTGACTTGCGTTGACCAAGTTCTACGTCTATTTGTTAAAAGGCTGGTGGCGAAATGAAGGCGAATGAAACGCCAACCTGTGAACAGATTATATTTGTTTGTTCAGTCTTAGAAGCCGTTTGGCGTTTCGCTTCTTGGTTGTCATAAGCCGAGTGCTGTGCAAACTTGCTTTGAGGACTACCTTCCCAGCATAGGAAAAACTTAACACTGCTCATACCGGGGTGAGGTTAGAAACATAATTGTGCAAAAACATTCGGTACAAATGTTGTTGATGGAGTTTCGATCTAGGTCGTGAAAATTATGTGTACTACTGTCGAAATGTGTCAGTAGCGCGTTTCCAAAAATTCTAACTACTAATTCTATTGACCACAAAAGCCCAGGCCAGGTACGACGTTGGTTTGTTTTCATAACGTACAATGCAACACAACACGGCTTCGCCGAAATGAAAACTTGTGCGGGATTTTAAAGTCCGTGCCTTCATTCTAAACTGTGAATCTTGGTATAGCTTACTTAACACATGACCCAAAACGTTTATCAAATAAGTTTTGATTACCTTGTATTTTCGAAGAATATTCTCACCACATTTGTCTACATGATCGTCCACTTCGGTATCTGTTCAGTGACCACTGTGTATACTAGTAAATATTGTTTCGTTGTGTAAATACCATTAATATAAATAATGGATAGTACAGAATACCTAATTCCTTGTCTGCATAGCTCCACTATAAAGACCAGCAATGAATCAGGTAATGTGTACTTTATTCTTCAGTTTGTTGATCTGAATGAAAATTGCTATGCACATCTTTGACGACACGGAGATGGGGATTTTAGTTTGGAAGGACTGCAGTTCTCACAATCATATATGGCTCAAAAAATGTTGAGTAGCGGGTGATGTATCGGCGAAATTATCTAAGTTACTTTTCATACTGTCTTCGGTTAGACTAAAAAGAGATCTGTTAAGTTCACTGGAGAACTACTTTCTTCTTACAGATATTTTGGTCAAATGACCTGTACAAACTCAGTCACCAAGTATTTCATTCTGGTCTTCATCTCTATCTGTCTATCACATCTACACCAGATCATTATGTGATGTATGACGTCATCCTCTTTGACGTCTTCAACGAATTTCACAAACATCTACTTTGAACCGAGGCAATGAAGAATAGAAAGCAACCTTCCTTAAGTGAAAAGTTGGATGATGGAAGCAGAAGTCCAGTTTTACTGGATGGTGATATCGTTTTTTGATCCCATTAGTAGCTACATTTTACATCGATGCTAACAAAAATTGACAAAGGATTCGTATCCACAAGTCAAGCAATCGAAGACTGGTAGTCTATCATTGGTCAAAACTAGGTCCACAACGAAAGCCTTCATCTACTTGTGAAAAGTTTCATCATGCCTCTTACGAAGATGCTTAACCGCTGGGTTTTAGGGATTTCCACGGCGAAGCAAATCTCAGGAGAAATATCGGTTTCAAAGAAACCCGTGTAATTACAGCTACGATAAAATGATGAAAATACTGCGTTTTTCTTAACGTACCGTCTGACGCGGTTCATTCACTAGGTGTTCTATATTTACATTGTGTTTATTGAAGTGCCCCAGGCCATTAACGCTTCTTCATATTGAAATGAGAATATTTGGATTGTCTACCACACACTGTACTTCCCAGTTCGTATATACCTGTAATTAAATCCACATTGGCAGAATCGACTGTTCCCTAAGCATTTGGGCGAACTAACATGTCCTCAGTTGTATCGAAGAGTTATTGTGTGGTGTGAGTGTATGTGACCTTTCTAGACAGCACAAGTCACCTGATTCGACCGCCAAACGCCTGCTGGAGGGCGATCACATGGTCGTTCTGAAAAAGACTGTACTTGTGTGGATACACTATCCCTAAGTCTTTTCACCTGCCCCCAGATCTTGCGTAGCAAGCCCGTCCTTCCAGCGTGAAAGTTACTAAGTTTGAGGTTTCGCTTGCCTGTATTCAACTAATAACCGAGGGCTATACGAATAGATTTGGTTTGCCTTTCATTTAGGTAGTTTTCTTCGTTTATGTACTCATAGGTTGAAATCGATTGGCCGTTTTGAGGCCAGATTTTGAGGCTAGCGAAGAAACATTCACCATGGTCCCAGACAAAATAGCCTGAGGCAACTGTCAAAATTTTGTCGCGACGACCACCAACGAAAAGGTCGGCGGTTGTTTCCACCTCACTTGGTTTCATCACCACCGTGCACACCGCGGAATCTAACCAACGTTTAACACGTGTTGTGTTATTGACCAGACACTTATCTACTGGAGATCGATCTATGCGAAGAGGAACCCCAATCGCATAGGAAAGTAGCTCACATGCTTCCATATAACGCCAGTGACCACGACTCCACGATCTAGTGAATATGTTTCTGCATCACAATCTGGTGCTTATTGACGAGTGGTGTGTTCGATTCCTTGGAGTGCCAATGAGATCCAAATACGTCGAAACAGATGTCAACCACCTTGCTGGTGGCCACTGGCACTCGCCGCTTGTAGACCATCGTTTAAAATGGAAGATGTCAACAGTTATTTGTGTGTTGGACGTAAAACAAGAAATCTGAAGACCATGTGAATAGCGCCGAAAATAAACAATAATTTACTTCTAGATGGGTGTATCAGAATTCACAAATTCTAGATTGAAACGACGCTTCAGAGGCTAGAGTGAAAATTTTATTTGAGTAACGGGACTAGCGGTTGGGACGCACCCAACAACTGCGAACAGGAGACATTCGCGTGTTTCAGTGGAATTGCCATTCTTCGGTAACTGAAAACTCCGTAACCGTTCAGGCAAATTTTCCTTCACTCTGGAGATCAAGCAATCATCGGTTCCGTCTGCGTAACTTCCTCCTCACTCATATAGGCTGGCAAGCACCAGCTGGGTTGGCACTGACAGATGACCTGAACAATGGAACTTTGGCCCTTACGGCCAACAACGACAAATTGTGGGCAGACCTTTCTGGGCTGACCGGGGATTGTGAGTGCCGTTTCTGGTTACTGATACTGTCCAGTAATTTCAACTTTTCCAGAATCTGTCTGGTAGCGAATGTCTGCATGTAGCCATCAAAGTCCTTGTGCCCTTGTTCTGTCAGTCCCATTAAAACGTTGTGCTCTTTGCTCACATTTCATAACTGATCAGTCTCTTGTGAACGGGCTTCATCAATGTAGTTTACTGAGTGGCTTTTACACAAACGAATCGAGGAACACCCTCCTCCTTGACTTGTGACCGAATTGACAAAAACCATTAACAGCTCGTTTGTTGCACACCTTGCTGATACGGATCATCGCACTGACCCAAAGCACGCCTTTCTTATAGTTTACACAATTTCCGCCGACCGCCTCAAGCAGTTCGGACGAAGAATGCTAGCCACCGCGTATTTGAACGCTACTGAACCATGCAATCCGTATTTTTGTTCCCAACGGAATTTCGTACGTGCCTGTGGTTTCCGTGACCAAAGTTCACACGACTGACACTGTCCTGGAATTCTGTGAACTCAGTATGAACGGATCTCTAAACTAATTATCACAAACACTTGTGACGCGTTGTTCGAGTGGCTTTAGCTATTTGTTTGGAATTTTTCACCATAATAAACGGACTGATGGTAGTTTTGTTAATACTGATTTAATTTTCTCGAACATGTGTAACTTTACTTATCTCTTGAATAGTGAGAGAGAACAACTGTTGATCACCGTTGTTTTCTACAATATATGAAAATCTGTTTCACCTTCAAAACGGAATCAAAACTTGCATCGCATTAACCCTAGTAAATTTAGACTCTGGTGATATTTGTTTGTCTGGTGTACAGGTATCTATTTACGAACCCGTGCGTGAACTGAACAGTCTTGCACAGAACTAATCAAACTATAATTATTCTGCATAACGGAGCGGAAAAATTGCCAAGTTTTATTCTGTCTGATATCAAAATTTCTACCTGCGTGAACACATCTTCACTAGTGTGCATAGCATGTTGCAGGCAAATGCCCTGAGGTGCTACACAGTGTTTGTTAGGAGCAGCGTACCCTGAAATTAAAAACATTGTCCTACGAGGAGATACTCCGTCACATAACTTGTGAATAGTTACTATTTAACGATCAAACGGTAGTGCTGGAAACAAACTTTTTTAAGCTAACGTTTGTAAATTGGTGAAGGAACCAGAGAATTACCTTGAATGTTGACCAAAAACGAAGTGCTGTTGTGAACAACGAACCTAACAGCTTCACAGTTTGGGGATCCATTCAATTTGCAGTTGCATTAGCTTGCTATCTATCACAAACATACAGGTTGGTCGTTGCACATACTAACATTTGCAAACATTTGACATTTGATCGCGTTGTCAATATCCAACTGTCTGTGTTGGTTATCTCATGTTCTCTCTGTTGATTGATGTTGGTCGATTTATTCTATTTAAAGTAAACGACGCACATGTCTGTTGCACTGCATTTGAGCAGCCTTGGTTATACCGTTTTAACACAGACTATGCCACTGATTCGGTAAATAATCGGAGATACTACATCGCCAAGTATATAGTTATTTTGTGAACCAGAAATCAAATCACTTATCAAACTAGCTAACTGGTAGGTCCGGAGTTCGGATTAAACTGTCCTCTGGTCCAGCTGAGCGGTGCTTTGAAATTTGCAAGAAATCTCCCCGTAAGTCAGTGGTTATTTGCACTCCTTCGAATCGTTCTTTAATGGTTGTCATTTAATTGAAAACAATCGACACCCAATCGAGTAGATAGACGTTAGTGTTTTATTTCTGCGAGTACTATCTGGCCTGCGCAAAATGCGCTCTGTGTTCCTGCCAATTGAAAACGGTTGAATATTTACTGAATCACTTCATAATATATAATTCGCTTGGTTGACAAGATCGTGATCGTAGTCAGTTATGAATAACGTATGAATTTTTGAGCTCTATTGTAAGTGAGCAAAACAATTATGGATCTGAGCAATGTTCAGCTGAACAAAGTGTTGTTGCCGGCGGCAACTACAAACGTAATGAAAATTGTTGACTCGGCGTTTGTGTGACTGCCACGGGAAAATGATCAATAATCTACAAGTCTATCGGTAGCGTAACCAAATATTATTACAGCGTTTTAGACGGCAGAGACGGAATTTCGGAAAACTCGAATTGTTTCTTCATTGCGGAGGTTCGCTACTAATCGGTAGAGGAATGAGGCTGACTAATACAATCGCGAAAGAGGAATTGAGTACTGTTCATTTCGCAGCTGTTAAAATGATTATTTACAGGCATGTCTGCTAAGAGGAATAATTAGACAGAGTTGATATATATGCAAAACAGTATACCGAACTGTCCCAGATACAGATTCAGGCATTGTAATTTCATGTCCTCCTGGGCTAACCGTTTTTTATTGAACGACGAAACACACATCTACACTCAAACCGGATCTAACTGAGCATTGTCGCGTTGCTGTTTATCAAAGTGAAAGGCAATGAAAAACTGCCCAAAAGAACAAAAGAAAACCACCCTAAACAAGAGAGAAACGAGATACCATAATGTGTAATTGAAATAGTCGCCGTTTACGGCACCATATTTTTTAGTTCGTGCGACTGAAGTTCCACACGGATCAACAACTGTAATCATTATTACTTGTTAACTCAGGCCAATGGCATGTTCAGAAAAGAGTAGCCGGTTCGTTTAATTTGTCATGGTCTCAGATTAGTGGTTCATTGTTGGAACTAATGACAGAGCTTTATAAAACTGCACAGTAACAGTACACGGTAATGTTCAGTCGGTCCTGCTTGATGCTACACAAATCAGACAATACTACACGGACTAACATTCCGTACAATTTTGTTCTCCATATAACCAGAACTGTTATTTGTAAATTGGAGACACAAGGACGTAACGTGATTATGCCTCTGCCGGTGGTCTAATGAGAAAATAAATCTCGCTGTGCCCCCTTTTACAAATAATTCGGAAAGAAAACGTTTATCCATAGATCCAGTTTGCAAACTGTAACTCGAAGATTTGAATACTCGGTGAGTAACGGAAATCTCATGCTGCAAGCTTGTGCATTCAGAGGCTAATTAAGTCATTCCAATCCAAAACTCTTGTAGTTTGTTAGGGTCAAAGCGATCAGTCAACTGAAGCCGGCTTCACCTGTTCAGAAGCAAGTGTTCGTAGAATTTACCTTGCACTAGACTCAGTGGCCTTTCTTAACTCTTCGACTGATCGTCCCACTTCCTGGCTCTCCGGTGTAAAAATCGTTTCACATTATTAAAACCTAGTACTGACGAGCCAGTAGAAAATGCTAGCACCTGTCAGTTTTCGTGTTTTTACGGTATTTTTCAAACTTCAGAAATGAACGCATGGCTATATATATTTTCACCGAAATTTTATTGCAATGTGTGCTGTTTAGCCCATAGCTGTTTAAGATATAAGCTATTCTAATATCAGTCAAACCTCTAAGTTAACCATATGCTTCATGCATCCTGGTATGCATTAGTTTGCAAGTTTACGTATGCGTATATCCAAAACAAATAGTGGATTCGGAAATCGGTATCCTAATGTGTCAAAATTATAACGACATTATTATTAACAACAACATAATAATGACAATACCTGTGAACATAATCGAACTTTTAGTAATTGATCACAATTGACATTAGTTTATAAACATCAGTGTTGCAAAAGCCTCACGGCGAATTTAAGCGCAAGAAGGCTGTGGTTTTGTACAAATCTGGTCATGTGATGAGTAGCGCTCTGCTTATGACAACCAAGAAGCGAAACGCCAAACGGCTTCTAAGACTGAACAAACAAATATAATCTGTTCACAGGTTGGCGTTTCATTCGCCTTCATTTCGCCACCAGCCTTTTAACAAATAGACGTAGAACTTGGTCAACGCAAGTCAAGACAAACAGCGTGCTCCCAACAGATAACACTTTAAATATCTACATATATTTCCATCCTCAAAACACGACGGATAATTGACTGTGTGTGCGCGCTTGTGCTTTAAAATCATGATAATAGCATTGGCAATAATAATAATAATACAAATGAACATCGTCTAACGTCCAGTAGATGATCACAGTCGATATCGCTTGATAAGAGAAGCAATTGCACCAACCTCACGGTGAATTTAAGCGCGAGAAAGCTGTGGTTTCGTACAAATCTGACCATGTGATTGAGTAGTAGGAGAACGGGCAAGACCGGGTAAGAAGAAATAGATGTTTGTGCCAGGATCTGGTGTAAATCGTGAAGACATATTCAGAGAGAGAGAGAGAGAAAGAAAGACAGTCAAATACAGTGAGTCGGTTGTGTCAGGCAGGTTGTTTTCCGGAAATTATTTGCACATCGTTAATTGGTGTCGAGAAACAATGAAATCGATTAACTGCATATGGTGAATGCCATTGTGAATGGACAGATCTCTTCGGGATCTGGGAGGATTGTGAAGTCTTATAAATGCAGACCATCGAGAATACTTGTTGAGCGATGCGTGTGGTAGGAAGCGCGCAGACTTTTGTGAATCGACTGATCATGTGATGTGGAATGGAGGGTGATTTTTGGCACCGGACACAAAGCTAGAAATTTTCACGTTGGTTGAAGATCCCTGTACCATCCAGTGATCACGTAACCGTCTGAGTTCATCCACATCCTAGACAATCAACGGGGATAAATAGAGACATCAGCTTATTAGTTGCAAGAAGGAATAAACGTGTACTGGAAATTTTGTAATAAGGATTCTGTTTTACAAAAGTCAGAACACTTGGATGTTAGACGACAGATTGCATGACTCTGACCATGCCAGTGTTTCAGCAAGTTGCTTGGAGGAAATATCGTTTGTATGTTACACTTGACTCTGAAACATATACATGAAAAAAATGTTACCGCGAACTATCGTCGACGCGTTGTCAGCTGAAAATAGGGACGGAGCGGCAATGGCACCTTGCAGAACACGAAATTTTCCAGTGTGGTGATGGGATTTGAATAAGGAAATCAGTAACGCGTGTAAATGATCACTAGTTGTTGATTGTAATTCAAAGTCTGGGAATGCGAGACAGATTGTGAACATCATAGCTTTCAAAATCATTGCTCTGTTCCAAGAAACACATAAGCGTCTTTAGATACTTGAGCAGATGATAACATGGAATGGGCTGCACAACCTGTCGTCTCAAATGCTGAACTTTAGCGATTCTAGACAAAGTGATCTGGATCCGCATTTTTACGTTCGTTTCGATTATGTCGACAATGATTTTTGGTAAGGCTCCCAAGTCCGCTTATTTGCACGGATCCTGATAACTTTCTCTGGGTATGATTCTATATGTTGGTGTGCTGTTTGCTGTTTTTAACAATTCGCAATTCTGCTTTGTTTGAAACGCTAGTGGATGACGTAACAGTGACCACATTCTTTCAGAACCGGTGGTAATAAGCAGATAGTTACATTGAGCCTGACTAACAACTAAGTAGGTTAACAAACGTCAAACTTTGAGAGTTACGTCGATTGATTCATTGATATGAGCAAATGGGCTATTATTCTATACTGTGCTACAAAGTACCTCAAGTTCGGTTTGTCATCATCTCTTATTCCCGTACCTAGTCACCAGGGTGTTCTTCACCGTTTCTAAAAGAATAGAATGGGATGGAACAAGTCGGGAAAAAAATGTGAACTATATTTTAATGGTTTACATGAAATTCGTGTGTTTAATTTTAAAGCTGCCATCCCACAAGAGAAAGCAAATAGTTAGCTACCACATAATTTCACATACTTAAATCCCCACCTACTTTGTCGGTCAAGCTTTTCCAGTGTTGTGTTATTGTAATTTCCGTAGAACTTTCATTTCGACAACCCATATTTTGAAACACTGAGTTCCCTTTAACCACTTCGTCAGAGCAGAAAGAAGACATATATTGCGATATGTTAACATTTCATTTACCCTCATCAGTCGCAAACGTAAAACATGCCAGTTATATACAACAAATATTTAACGACACACAGGGACTAGACACACATACAAGCACACCA
>QNGE01001050.1:160859-181841 GCA_008508345.1 Paragonimus westermani
AATGAAGGAACATTTACCTAAATGGGTACAGAAGTCCGCGTTACCGGAGAATGGTAATGTTTCTGAAACGCATAAACAGCCAGTTTCCTCAGTCGCTAGAGACGTCTTGACCACCGGTCATGCTACCGATCCATCTTGTGCATTCAAAATCCTGTTGCGCCATTCCAACCCGAGATTCTTACGGTTCGCTGAAGCAGTTGCAATTAATCGACTCAAACCAGCTCTCTGTGTTCAGAAACAACTGTTCGTGAACCTGACCCTTCCCTGGACTTAATGTCTTATCCTCACTCGCTTATTGATTTTCCACCCCTCAAATCGATTGTTTTAAAAAAGCCCACCCGCGTTATTGTAAGTTTGGTACTGATGAGTCAATACGAAATGCTTGCACCTACCGGTTATCATGTTCTATCTGTTTTGTTCAAGCTTTGCTTATTATTAAATGATATGCATGCCGATAGTTTGGCCTATGATTATAATTAGCAGGTTTTTTTCCGAATGTTGAGCATATTCTTCTGGCTCATTCTGGACGATTCTACCACTAGTCATTTGTCGATAAATATACGGTATGGTGACCGTGAAGACACAAAACCTTGTGATACGCGGTGTTTCAGCGAGAAAACTGGAGTCTAGTGCCTCTTTTCTAACTGAGTCAACTGGACTCTTTTCGGTAGTGCCCTTGTTACCGCTAAGTATATTTGTTAAATCACCGGAAAGTCAGTTTGAATCCCTTATCAACTATCGACTTTCATAAGGTTGTACAGATAAAAGCAAACAAAACCAGTGTAATCAACTCGAGCAACTCACGGATATGCATTCAAAGAAGGCTGTGTCAAATATGCACGTTTAAATTTTAGACGTAAGCTGAAATTATTAGCTCTGTTCAGTCAGCATGAGAACTTCGACGCAAGTTAAGGACTCGAACGCGAACCTTAAAAGTGTAACGTTGTAAACGAAAGCAATAGGTTTAATTAAAATTAAATTATGACATTTATTGTTGCCTATAATGCACAATCAACTTTTGGAAATGCATCTCTGCAATTTCATTTGTTTTCTGATCGAGTGGCTTGATATGAAACGGACTTTTTGGACAAGACAACCCAGTACAGTAATTTCACGGATAGTTTTCAGTCGTGAAATGACGACAGGCAAATTTATACCGTTGTGAACGACTTTTCTCTCTCAATCTTACAGTTCTATATTCACACATTGACAATCGAACTTGAATGTACACTTGTATTGACCACATTTCTTATGTATCCAAAATGTTCATCAACACCTACGACAACGAGACGTACTGAGATTTTGTACAACAGCTAACACCGAAGTTGGTCATCCCACTTGTTCCAGGGACTACATTGCAATTGGAGAGCATTTTGTACATAGCATGCAAGCCAGGTGTTACTTTGTGAATTCTACGTTTGCCGTTCATATGCTGGCTGGTATACTCGAGATACACTGGAACATTTTGTGTTGGTTAGTCGCAGAAAACTAACCGTGGCAAACCCCGGGAAAATTCCGGCCTGCGCTCTACCTGTTGAAAATAGTGGGATACAGCCTTCTCTTTACGCTTCGGAATCTATCCACTGACCTCATTTGTTGTTCACAATATCTTAATATCAGTCGAAATTTAAACTTTCCATTAGCACCTTCTTTCGACCGATACCTCCGTCATCCCAGTAGACCCAACGGATTCTGTGCATCTGATGATAGTTCATAACTACTGGTTTCTCGAATGCCTCAATGCACTTCATTATACTAACCCCTCTCTTAGGTTCTGCTCAACACAGATTCAGCCATTCCATATTCAATTCACTCGAACAACCTGCGGATTTCTACCGAATTCTAAACGCCTGGTGAAGAAACCATCGCATTTTGATGGCCAGATCGTATCATCTAATGAATTTTTGTGTGAAAATGGTGAGAAAATTAACGTGCGTGACTGTTCAGTGCGTCAGTATTAGAGTTGACACTTCCCCCAATAACCAGATAATCCACCTTTCCCGCCATCTGTTCCAACCGGTTTACTGCCAGTCATTTGTCTCTACCAAATTTAGTTGATTTGAAAGTCAGGACATTGGTGCAAAGTGTTGCATGGACGATAGCATGGATGTTTGCTTGTCAACCTCATCCAATCAATATCATATTTTCAAACAACGAAAGCAAGAAGAGTTCACATAATTAATGGGGCGTGCATAGATCAATTGATCACATGGTAACTGCGTTATTTATGTAAGCTTTTCGATAATACAATATATATGATGAACGCCTTGTAAGATGGATTAGAGCTGTGAAACGTTTTTTGCACGAGCAAGCATTGTGTACACAAACCATTAATGCTTTTGTTTCGAAAATCCAGTCATTTTAAATTAGCATCAAATTGTATAAGTCAGTACGGTTCCCGTCATTTGCCGTGCAAGATAAAGTACTATATGACAACGATCTATTTAATTAAGTTTATTTAGGTCCAAAAATCTACTCAAGACTTAATTTCCACATAGTATGAAAATTTTTGTTGAAACCCTTGTATCAATAGATCACACATCCAACAAACTTCTGACTGACATTTAAATGAAATTAGATTAAAATTTGCCAGAAAATTTCAGATCATCACAAAGCGCAGAATAATTGAAAGATATTAATTTATATTTTAGATTTCAAGAGTGGTAGCTCAGTTTTCGGACAAATGCTTAAAATAAGAGAGAACAGTTTTGATATAACCGGTTGTTATAATCAACTCCTGATAATCACTGGGAGGAGGAAAATGGTTGAGTGATTATATGAACAAACAGATTATTCCTCAAGGTTAATAACGAATAGTGAAACGCTTCACTTTTCATTCTGTTTGAAACATGGTGTCCGTCTTTCTTGCATTTCGCTGAGATTTTGTTGGTTCTAATATCACGTCATCTCCACAGTTCAGGGAGTTCAGTTGTCACTTTCACCGTTTACAGTATCCTGCTTACGCGTAAGCATTTTTCTTGTGTGGATAATTGACCATTTGTTTACGTGCTTCATGTCACCAGTTCACGCAAACCAATCGTTCCTCCTGCGGTTTACGTAAAAAGCTAGCGTAGAACAGGTTGCTAAGTAGACGTGTTCAGAGAAAGCCTGTTTTCCCCACCTTGGCCTTCATCTCAAGTGCATCTAATATTGAGAAAACTCTCAAGTGTCGATTGATTCAGGAGGACATTATAACAAGTAGCCAATAACTTTTACATCTGTTAGGTCGAACAACAATTTGTATGGCACTGCTAACCGAATTACATGATTACTGTAGACTAGAATTAGAGAAACATTGGGCCAATTGTCGTGATTTATCTAACAGCGTCGTACACACCGATATAACACGTACACCATGAATGACCCATAAGGTCCAGTGTACCAATAGTGAAGCTTACGAAAATGACCGGATCAAGTGAATGCACTTAAGGGCGATAAGATGCATTCGATCAAAAGTATCTTTAGGGAAAATAATCAAACAACGAAACATAAAATCGGCAGATACGCACACTGCCAAAGGTGAAACGTCATATTTCAGGAGAACAATGCGACCACCTGTCAAACATTGGCTCTGGTTGGATTGGCTTGCACAGAATCCTGCGAAGAACACGAGATCATCTCTTAAGAAAAGGTAGACATACGAGCACAACTTTTCAAACAAATTTTTGTTAAGGGATACTCATCCCAAAGAAGTACAAAATATTGACAACATAGTTCACAAGTCATTAGTAGAAGGTGTGCAGTGATGGAAGATCTATTTCACAAGAATCTATTTAGCGGCTGCAAGATAAGCTTTCCAGTATGTTTGTTTGGATAGGTCTCCTTCTTACTGCTATAACTATTCTAATATGGTTCCTCTCGTTCTCTCTGAGTTAACGATGCAATCCGATGTACGCAGTAAATATGTGTAGTGATCGTAATCTTTTATAAGAAGCACCTACATGACTGAAACCCAGTAGTATTCTGAACAAATACTCGCCATCAGGTGATCGGCTTCTTCAGGGTACTCCTAGATGGCATTAATATAATTCTGTCCGACTTTACGATCCACACATGGTTTAGTGGTAGTACATTCCAGTTCTGTACATGTAAAGGAACACATGCAATGGTTTGAACATCACAAAATATGACCATCTTTTAGTGTCGTGACAAACGTTACAACCGTATTTTCAAAGGCCTACTAGCCTGTACCATCTACGAAGATGTTTAAAAATGGCATCGTTTTGACCCTTACTGCAAAGGTGCCACAGTTAGTCGAATGATCTTCAATAAATAGCTTTTTTTGACAGTGACCCAACACTATCAATAAGTTCCTTTTGAAAAACGCTAGGACGTACATCCACAAGTGAAAAACACTGAGAACCAATGCTCCAAACGACACTGTTGGAAGTTTGATTTTCAGTTAAGATTCTATAGTGCGAAAACCATTAATTATACTTTCAGTAAGTGTGGATGACTAGTAGTCAAGTGAATCGTACATTTCGCTGAAACTATATTCATCAAAGTGTTCTGATATCCCAAATTGAAACAGTTGTCAAGAAAGCGGTTTTATCGTTCAAATGTTATGAACCAGCTGTATGCCATTCTGATCTGCCCAGTGAGAAAATTTCATGGAGCAGACTAGCGCAGGTGCTCTCAGTTACAAAAGATGGGCATGTCAATATCGGAACTGTTTTCAACCACGATTGTCCAATGGTATTTCACCCGAATTGTGTTTTTCACATGAGTGGTAGCCTTCACACAATGTAGTATGCAGTTGTATTCTAATTATTCGTAAGATTACCCACAACTGGAAACCTACCAAAACGTACTGGAACTACCGTTGTGACACCCAGTTTATCCAGGAAATGAGAATTTTTGAATAAGTTTCCGAAGAAATTGTTGTTTCTGTTTTCACTCTTCAATTGAGCAGACATAATGGTTATCACAAGCCACTCCGAAAGCAGTCCTGCGTGTATAAGAATGACACAAACTCACTGGCAGTTTACATTACCACGGTTGCTGCATAGACTCAGTACGTTAAAACTCCATCTGACAAGAAAAGCATTCCGGCGAACTCACATTACTTATTGAGTAGATAGGAATCTCCAGCAGAAGTGAACATTTCAAGTCCGGTGAACCGTACCTAAATAATTTTAAAAACCAAATCACGACAGTTCCACTTTGTAAGTGGAATAGACGACAAACAACACTTATCTTGAAGCTATTGCTACTGTAGGTCAGTTTTTCTCGCAATAGGGAATCGCCTAATTTCGTATATCACTCGGAAATGCTTATAAAAATGAGTATTTAGGAGGAACTGCCTGGACACGAATCCTCCCTTGTGTTGAATATAAGTTTCGCATCCAAATTTCTAATAACTCAACGTTCACGTACCTATAAACCCGCGCTGTACTCTGATTGATCACAAACAACAAGCATGTGTAGAAAAACTATCTCGAATTGTTTATATCACCGTGAATTTTCTTAGATACAGTTGTGGAGTTGGTCCGATATTTGTGGGACGCAGCGAGCCAATAACACGTTCAAAAGAGTGTGAAAATTTGATACGATTTCGATCTGGATGAGGGCCTATTTGAAGATATTCCAGAGGAAGCATCGCTGATCAGGTGTGAACAATCTAAAGTTCGAACAGCGTGTGCCAGTCGTTCAGATAGCAACCTGGTTTATGAGTGACGAGCTGCTTGAAGACACTTCTGAGTCGAAACTTCCGAGAATGCAACTTTACCTGCCTTCAGTTGCTTAATTTGCGCGAGCATTTTTTTTGCAAACACTAGAAGGTTGCAATGGAACAGTGTTCGATTTCATGATGGATTGCGTACTATGTGTGATTTGAACGGGACAATCTGCTATGGTGAGCCAGATCAACAAAATGCAAAACGATTACGCTGGTTATTGATTTGTTTGCTATAGTTCCGTACGGGATGGTGAATTGTGATTACTTTAAACGCATGCATGTATTTTAGCAGGGGACTGAAACATGATTTATGGTCTGGCAAATTTCTGTGCCTATTAGGAAGTGCGAACTGCAAACAGTGATCAACTATGAAACTAACCAAGAGAACTGAGCCTGTACTGACGGCTCAAAAGACGGATGTTTGCCTATTCTTGCCATTCAAGGGTGATCATCTATCCAATGACATAAAGCACAAATTAAAATCTGCTCTGGCTCGAACGTATACGGCCGCTCAGTTGCGCTTATTTCATACCACTAGTGGACCAGTTCTCCGAAAACGCAAAAGTAGTTTGTCAAACTGTTCTGTCTCCCATGTTGTGTACCAGTTCACTTGCATTTGCATTGACGTTTACATAGGCAGAACAGGCCGACAACTAGCACAGCGAGTCGCTGAACACATCCCGAAGTGGCTGAAGCATCAGATGACGCACCAGTCCCAACTTGACGCATTGACTACTCGAAATCCAACGTCATCGATTGCTAAACATCTCATGACAACAGGTCATCAAGTTGACCCGGTTAACTCATTCAAGATACTGTTGCGCAACCGAAATCCGAAGTTACTAGCCTTTTGCGAAGCGATTCTCATTCGAACTTACCAACCGACGTCGTGTGCACAGAAGTGGTTGAAACAACCGGTCGGGTTGCCATGGTCATGATTACATAATAACTGGTGTGCTTGTATGTGTGTCTAGTCCCTGTGTGTCGTTAAATATTTGTTGTATATAACTGGCATGTTTTACGTTTGCGACTGATGAGAGTAAATGAAATGTTAACACTCTGCTCTGACGAATTGGTTAAAAGGAACTCAGTGTTTCAAAGTAAACAGGAAAAGAAAAGAAATTCGCTGATCAATCAGTCGCATCGTTACCGTGGCAGTGCTGAGCTAACAAAACTAGTCCTTCTGCACACACAAAGAAAAGGACACTAACGTGTCAGATTACCGTAACATCCGGGGTTTATCAGATGCGTGAACAACTTTGAACATTTAATGGGATCCACCTGGATCGCTGATGGCCATGACATGTACGATAGTTGCTGTGTACACATATAAAAGTGAGTTTGCACCTGTACCTTATGTTTCCTCCCCCATACCGCGATTTTACTCTTAATCCGAAACCAGATGGATCTCACGCAAGCATTCACATTTGTTCACTCAACTGACAAGTTGGGGTTGTTACGATATGCCAAGGCAGTTGCCCTGCCGCGTTAGTATCCAGTTCTACGTATGGAGAAAGACGCATATGTTAGCTTAACATTACCGTGATAACGATGCAGTAAACTGATTGGCAAATTGATTCGTCATATATTTCCTTTGTAGGATAATTTCAAATTTAATCCTTGTTTTTCACCTGATAAGTTCCTGTTCTGCAGTAGGTACTTGCTAATAGGCAGGGAAATTTGTCATCCTATAAATCGTGCGCAATAATGTTTTTGGCTACCCTACTAAAATTTGATTCTGGAAATACTTGCTGTAAATATGCATGCATATCTGACACACAATTAACGGTAACGTGGCGTTATAGTTGGCGCATTAGTATGCAAATTCAATCAACGTTGTATATTTTGGCTCACTTCCCCGAATAGTGCAGGAGAGATTTTTTTAATCTAGACATGCACTAGTAACATCAGAAATGTACATCTGATAGGGTTGATGATTAAGTCTGTCTGTCGTGATACAACTCATTTCTCCTGTACACTTCATTTGCACTTACATCGTTTTTCACCAGCGGATTACTCATCACTGTTAATTTCCTTTAGGGTTTGTTTACAATTCAAGTTTTCTTACATTCAGTTGTCATATATCAAGTATTGTTCAACGTCTGTTTGAGATGTATCAAACTAATGAATTTGCCTTCTGGTCAGGTGCACTTTATTCAACATTGAAATGTGCGTTTCTCTTCATCTACTCGTTACATTTTAAAAGAATGAAACGTTTTACATGGCTTTTTCAGAAGTGAACTTTACGCAACAATACGCACAATGATGTTCTTGAAAAGCAATGCTAAATCTGAATTTGGGATTAACTGGAGCAGTATTACGATCCTATCTACCTGTTACGAAAATAAACGTGTTCGGTGGAAGGGTCGGTCTATTCACGTACTGCTTTCTAGCCAACAGTGTTGCTAAACTTGGTTTGGTGACGATTTATTCCACGCTTATGAATATGAATATACATTTTGACTTTCGAAATGGCCTGGGTTTCACCAGCGTATTGTGGAATATATTACTTAAGCATTTGCGTTTATACGGTACTTTGCCGATTGTATATCTTGATATAACTTAAGTATATGTGCTATATTGTACATACTTTGAAGTACTGAATCACACGATGTAATAATTACCGGAAGTCGCTGACAGGGAGCAAACTGAATCTGTACATGTAAACTACTCGGAGTGCATTGCATCATGATTACCGCTAGTTGGGGGCGTAGGTCAATAAAACTTTATCTAAACGAAAGAGAATGCCATCTCTGTCAGGCAGCTCACGTTGAACATACCATTGGTAGCTGAATAATTACTTGTCTCGTAAAACGAATCTTTGTTAAATCTTGCCACAAGTCAACAGAATTAATCCTTTATATTCACGTCTAGATTAGAGTTGGTAGGACGTCGGCTGAAGGTTTTACCCAAACATTGTTATGCACCCACGTTCAGTTTATATATAAACCTGTTTTCTAAATTTCTTCCTGAACGAAGTGGAGACAAATTGTTACTAAAACCATGCCTCTTCTAGTCATTCTAGTGAATTCCCCTCATCAAAAGAGTCTTCCAATCCAACACTCAAGTTTTGCAACAGCGTTTTGTAGACAGATGCGTTTTTCGTGAGAGTTTTCACCTTGGGGATGGCACATTAATGCAGTATCCCGTCTATTGTCATGTCAACCGACAACATTAGACAGATATTTGAGGACAGGACAAAACAAACAAACTTGCTGAAGGCAGCCGTGTAGTAAATAAAGGAATGCATAGTTCACACGACGACTGTTAAGTCGAGTGAAATAGACTGGCTTAAAGCTCATTACTAATACGTGTAATTTGCTAGTTCGTAATCTTCATGGAAATTTTACAATCAGAAGTGATGTGCATTTGAGGAGGTTGATTAAGGCTATGTTTCTGATAGTTCTCCCAGACGCATAGTTTGAACGACTCAGTCACGTAGAAAACGAAACTAATAATTATCTAAACAAGTTCATTCACATCATTTTTGTTAGTCCGGGCCGTTATGCCTACACTTAATCCGAAAAGCCTTTCTGTTTGACAATACTTTGACTCTGCTTTGTTTAACTCCAAATATCAATGACATTTGTTCTGGAATGAATGTTTAACAGAGTACATGTTACGGTTTTAGAGGCTACCGTTTGCAATCACGCTAAAAACTGCTCTCCTAACAAAGGATGACATTTTGTGGCGTTATCTTCACGGATGTAGCCGAGCTGCCTCCAAGCAAGAACAAACGCACAAGTTAACCAGTGATTTAACCAATAGTTTAACCCATTTTTTTCGTCACCTAGAGATTTGAAGAGTTCCCATCACGCAAAGTCTTTGGGCTAACCATGGAAATAACTGTAAAATTTCCGATAAAAAACATTGTTTTTAACACCGTTTTATTCATGCATGTTTGACATTCCCTTAGCTGTTGTTACGATTTCGATCGCACTATCGAAGTGTGTGTACAGAATATTCTTTCAAGTCATTCGAATAAAACGAGAAGTCATTGAAGTGTATTAGGACCATGTGTTTCTTATTCTCATCTCCAAGGCAAATACAGATTGTTTCGAACACGTCTTCTGTCCAACTGAACCTATTTTATCCATTTTTCTAAACTGCGGTTCCAACCTCACTTGATGAAACACAACTTTGTCGTCTAGTGAGTTCAAATGACACGGCGCAGGTTCTTGAGCAGAAATAATGTTACTGGCTGACAAATTGTATGTAGCACTTATTCAGGGTCACACTTCATTCGTTTCCATGCTACTAGTGAGCATTCAACTCATCCACCTACAAATTTTTCCGGTGTTAATCGTCAGTTCTCAGTTGTAACGTCGATTAGCCCCGAATGATAATTTTCAATCTTGTTTTATAATTGTAATCTGTAGGACATCCAGTGGAAACGTCTGGTGGGAAACACGTGAACACGTTTCAACTACTGAGCCATTAGCTCAACGGTAACAGTTGAGCAGTATGAAAAAATCCCGCAAACAAAGCAAAACAGTAATGAGTGCTTGACAGAAAAAAATCGTCATGACCGCTGTCCGCATAAAGACTGACAAATACTGGTCACAACCGGAACAGCTCGCCAACTGTAGTTGATCGAGTATCGGTTACTGAATAATTTGGGGTAGCAAAGTTCAGTAACTAATTGTTGTGCAACCTCCGGGAACAACGTTTATGAAGGTTGGGTTTTCCACAAAGCTGGTCCATCGTAGCTTTGAAAGAAACTAGTACAAACCAGATAATTATATATCTCTTCAAAGGTTTAGAAAACCTTTTCAAAATAAATGAAATATTACCAATAAGTGATGTGGCAGATTTATGAAGTTAAATGAGACCCAACTGTGAAAAGTCAAGGCTTCGGCTGAATTAGAACCAACGACAGACACAACATGCCTCAACGCGGCAAGCGCTCGACCAGCTGAACTACGAATCCACACCGGGAGCTCGGAAATTTCACAGTTGGACTCTGTTACCCACCCGTGGTGTTCACATAGTCCAGCCTCAGTAGGTTTCGCGTCTGCCGGTTGTTTGCTTAATAGAAGCAGTGAACAAACAATGTCTGTTCCGCACGCCCTTTACGCAAAAATACCAAGGAAACCTCATTTTTTATCGACAGACGTGCGACAACATTACAAAGGCTGGCCTTCGGACCGAACTGTTCACAGCGAATCTTTCAGTTGGTGAAAGAATTCGTACGTGGGTGTGACTTAATTCTGAACCTCCAATAATTTGCGGGCCTGAGCAATGCCGTGAGACGGAAGATCTTATGTGATGATTGCGACATGCTTGTTGCTTTCATAGTATTTAAGGAATCGAGATTTCTTTCGGTTGGCTGAACATCAGATCCTTAGTAAACAATGATGTCATCTCATGGAATTTCATGAACGATTCTACATCCAGAATCAATCATCGGTTACTGATGAGCAATCTGGAATTCGACTAATTTCACTTTGAACAACACGCATATTCGATCACAGGTGTCTCGTTTCCATAGGCTTTCCATTCGGCCTTTCCCGAAAAGAAGCATTAGACTGGAGTTTCGTTCATGTTAGAGCTACTCAGTAGTGTATATTCCCACCATGGCTGAGATTAAAATTTCCGCCATGCCTTCATGTGGCAGGTGTGTTGAACACTGTGCCATTGATCTGACACAAGAGAAAGTAGATGTTGGAGATGTCAAATACCTTGACAAAACTGTCAAATTAACCTACGGTGAAAACCTATTACTTTTGTAAAGTTGAATTTCTCTTTTTCGCGCCATTATTGTACCATCTTTTTCACTTTTCACGCCGATTAACATGCTGGACGCTGGTTCCCTAGTCTATGACCTAGAACACTTTCCACGTGCTTCATTGAGTCTTAGTCACAAGGTCGTTTGATGAACTATAAATACGCAGGAGCTACGCTTGTAATTTGTTTTCGGACTGAGACGGTAAAACCTCTCTTTCTAAGAACCTACTTAGTCGGCTTGGGTGTCAGCTCCTCGAGGTTAGTACAACGCGCACAATATGACTGCGTCGTAGGGATCGTTACGGCTCAATTGTATTCGCTCGGTCAATCCGCGATATAGCAGTGGTTAAGCCTGCAGAGATGTCGTGCACGGTGTAAGGTCAACGGTGCTCTAGTCAACATGGATGACATTAAATCGTCGCCAAGCGTCTAGCCCCAGCCGTAGCACGAATATGCACCACTGACAAGCTTTAACCGGAGCGAAATCCGTGCCTACTGATTCTTTTTTAAACAGGCTGGCTGGAAAGTTTATCCGAGGCCGGAAGCTGCGGTCAGTTGTGAGTAAGGACCAACTCAAAATCAAGCATTTATGCCGTACAGAGTGCGTTGTGTACTGAATAACCTCATTGTACATTTGCCTGACATATTTTGCAAGCTTCCGTTTAGTCAATCTGCGTTTCAATGAATATTCCTGATCACTTATACAAATCAACCAACATCATTAAGTATTGCTTCCAGTAACATTGACAGATTGCCTGAAAATATTCTTTTGTGGCGCGCATCAGATAACGCTAGCGTTGTTCACAGTTCATACTGGAAGGTAATCGTGTGTACAAGTGCCACTTCGACTACGGTGGGTTCAGAAAATGTGTAAAGATGAAGAACGCGTATTCTGTTGCATTGTTTGCTGAGTTTCGAACAGCGGTAGTATGCGCATTGTCTGATGGAGCAGAAAAGCAACTTTTAAAGATCACCCATAAATACTCGGGTAATTTACGTGGCCTACCCAGATAGAAGCCGACCATGGATTAAATTGCTTCCTCCGCAAGATAAACTGTTCGAGACTGTTTTGAGCATGCAATGGGAGTTTGCTGTTGAGCATAAAAATCTACTGCGATTCAAAGAGGCTATTCTGTGCAACCCAGTAACCACCCTGAATCCGTATTGAGAATCATATGGGAATTTGGCTAAGTTAGTCCGAAAAACAGTGGCTTGATCGCAATTTCTGCAGTGACGTAGATAACTCAGCCCGTTCCTGTTGAGATAATATTTCGAATAAAAACCGGGTCTTGAAAGGGATATGCATTACCGATGGGCCGTACCAAAAACGGCATTTTAATACAGCACATTGTTTTGAAGTATCTGGTTGAACAGTTCAGCCGGATGCATATTCTGATGGTAAAAATTAGTTGTATTAATTTCAACCTCTTTTGTTCGTCCAGTGAGCAACTAGCTGTCGCTAGTTTATGGCGACTGGGATGTAGCAGTGGAGCTGAATGATTTTTATATCTTGAGGAAACCTGTATTGGCAACACATTGTAGTGGACTCAAGGGTAAAAACATATTTTACTGGAAGGCTTGCGCTATCTAAGTTTGATGGTCATGATGTAACTGACTGCAATCGAGGCGACAAAACTGGCTTGGTCAGTTGGCAGAAAGAAAATCTGTCATTGTTTCTTTATACTCAGTTGGAAAAGTTGGTGTACAACTGCGTATGCTTGCAGTTCAAACAGTCGTTTTGCCTACACTGAGTGCAGTCGTGACATCCCGGGATTTTTCAAACTTACATTCATGCAACAACTCAGTCTCAGACAGTGATTAATTTGTGAAATATCGGTACTGGCTAAGTCATCTGCAATCAGGAGAGCAATACAGAATGTGGGTTCTATCTCAGTAGTACTAAGATTCACAGTAAACTGATATATGCGTTATTAAAAGGTCTTACTCCTTCTATGCAACGGAAGTCTTGACAGCGTTTCTGAGCTGCCGACCTAACGCGGGTAGAATTGTGACTTATTATGCCTTTCGGGAGTATGACACTCATTTCCTGTCTGAGTTATTTGGACTTTCCAAGGGCGGACATAGCTGGATTTAGGTGTACAGTAGACTGATAATATGGAGTGACGATTCGTTCGGATATGATCAAGTACAGTGTGCGTATTGTTTCAAAAACTACCCTCAGGTTTTAACAAACCTAAAAACGTTTTTACTAACACCTGCTACCCAAAGGCTAGTTTTCACACAAGTGACGAATGTGGATAGTATATGATATGCTTACATCTAAAATAATATACTCTACTTCTGATAAAAAAATCTCAGTTTCGCAGACCGGTATTATAAGTGTACGCAAAATGATTAACCAGATATTACTTCCCTATCTGTGGTTGTGCCCAAACCAGATTTTCAGTAAACGGGGTCAACGATTGTGCGAAAAATAGCGACAGAACAGCTTCGTGCAGTACTTCGTGTTACTGGGGAATCTGATGTTCGTTCATCATTTTCTGTCTACCCAATTCCTGCTCAACCTAATCTGTCAACTTTCAACTGTGGTCCACGAAACTATACTCGAACCGCCTGATCCGCGTAACACAGTTTATCAATAATCTTTCCATTGGCGTTCGGACACTACTGATTTGATTCAACAAGAATAATATCTCGAACAATTGAGGCTTGCCCACTTTAGTTATATTCACATTCGCTTAGTACTTTGGCAGAAATAGTTGGATCTAATGTTGGTTTAGACTTGTAGACTCGTTATCAAGCTGTGCGTAACTTAGACATTAAACATTAGTCATTATTTATTGATTGTTGAATAGTTTTGAGAAATGATTAGCGGGTTGTTTCACGAATGCGTAAGGGAAAATAATGTTCACGTTAAAAACTGTGCCACCGGTATCGAACGTTTAACGACATGCAAACTGATATGATAAAACGCTGTTTCGGAATTTGAATCAGTCATGACTAATTACTCGGTAATATTTCGTTCACACCTCATCAATCACTTTTACGTACATACCGGACACATGTTACAAAGTGGAGACTTTTTACATTGACACGGATGGAATGAAATATCATTGATACACTGGTGACGACAAGTATCTCTCTATACAAAAAAAATAATTCGTGTACACCTAGCAAATTAAACTAAGCTGGCTTCTCAAAGTTCAATGGAGTCGTTATGGGGTCGTGAAACGCTTAATCACTTCGTACAGGGACCTTCATGATTACAACTGCCGAAACCAGAACCATCATAGCAATTGGGAAAAAATATCACCATGCATATAAATTTGTATTTCATTTTGGACTGTAGGCGCACTGTATTTTATAATGTGGTGATTTTTGGTCCAATGCAAAGTGGTGTTTTCAAAAAGTAACCTGTGTAAAGGTTGTAGGTCGTTTGCACTTATTTGTGTAAGTTGTGTGCATGAACTAGCAGACCTCTGACTCATACTAGCTCGTACCGTACTAGCTAGTACCATTCAAGATTCACATCGTGGTTCAGTTCTTCTAGAGAACACTGTCTCCTGAATGCCTTCTCCGGTGCCCTTACAAGTAGACCCCGGTCACAGGACGCAACTCTGTACCATGCCCAAAATAATATTCTATTACTGTGACTTCGTATGTGCACAGTTGGACAATTGTGTGTATTTTAATTTTAATTTATCAGTAACTGACTCGATAATCACTTGCAATAGACACGTCAGTTGAGCTCCGTTTTTACCAGCTAGTTGGATTCTAACCAAAACTTGAAAAAAAGCTATTCACCTGTGTCAACGAGTAACACTCACGTAAGATCTTGTTTGGTTAGAGGACTTAAGTCGGAAAGATTTCAACATAAGTTCCAGATCTGATTGAATTTTGAAATTTGTCCATTCCGCCTCATCAAAGATGTCTCTCTCATTGTGAAGGTCTGCTTCAAATTTGAAACCCAGTTCTCATGAAAAGTCATAATATCAGAGACAAGCTTATTATAACCTACTGACTCTTACAGAGTGTGTGACATATTCTTGCTCTTGATAAGAAAAATTTCTCTGGATTTTAATCACTGAACTGTTAACACCAGCATATTCGTCTGTAGTGGAACTCAACTGCCCTCATTGACAGTTTATATTTAATGTGACAAAAAGCTGTTTCAAACTATGGGGTCAGCGTCATCAGCTGAAAACTTGAGGCGAATGCTCGGTCCATACTTCTGTGATGTTAACGTGATTCAGTATTGAGTGTAAACACCTGGAAAAATTGCAAGTCCTGTATGATCTAAATTGTTACGGCCTGCAACTTATGGCAGATTGTGATACATCTATTTTTACCAGAGTTGAACCATCACACTTCTGTCTACGTATAATGGTTACGTTCTAATTCATTGTGTTTTATTTCTGGTGAAAAAAGCAATCAATCACGCCTTCCTAGTGATTGCCTCGTCAAGTTGCAACAGTACGCATAGATAGCTGTTCGGAAAACTCATCTACAGTTTCCATCTAACAAGATGGTGTTGGCACAGACTAAAACAAACAAGAAAGTGATATTTTGATGCAAGTTAATGCAAGTGTGCTTGCCCATATTTGGACAACCTAACACTTTTAATGCAAATGTGACCTTATATATTACTTTGTGGCGGTCAAGCGAAAAACATGCAATCTTCAGAATTAGATAAAAAATGTTTTGCTATATACATGAGGAAGATGCCTAGGAGGGCCTAGAATAATTGGGTATGTCAGCTTCTGTGTATACAATTGGAAAAACCGGTCGTTCCGTCCACTTTGACGACTGTGAATCATAGCGCGGATAGGGAAGTATATGTAGTTCAATGTTCTCGCATTGTACGAAGACGTTTGCAAGCCAGACGTTAGAACAGATCGGTGAAAAAGGTCATCATAACCAGACTGATTCATGAACCCTACAACGCCAAGCGCGAACAGGAATACGGGATGACAATAGAACAATTGATTTCCCTCTGATAATATACAAACTGTTTGCTAGAGCAGTGTTTGTTCATGGCAGCCCAGTGGGGAGCATTCGTGTGAGTGGTATTCAGACGCAAAGCTACACCATCTACTTAGAGTTTTGACTACTGTGAGAAAGAAAACGAATTATCTGATTGAAATTGAAATTAAGTTTAACCAGTCGTTCGACTTTTACTGATATATCACAAGACAACTAATAGGCATATCAATGTCACTGGGACAACAAACTGACCGAGATATTCCACTGTGAAAATACAAGGTGCGTTCCTGCCTTGCAGTAGAGTTCAGTATTATGGTGAGTTATTCATCCCGTCATTAAAACAAAGATCGTGTGAAATTTAGGTCATTTTCGCTTTTTACATTTGCTTGATAATATTTTTATCCAATCTGTCCTATCTTCTTGTACATTTTAAGGACGTCATTTTGACGAGATTACAAACATACCATTCGAACTTGTTTGAGTGCAATAGGCTAAGAAGCTTTCCAGCTACATTCCGCGAAGTATTTATTCTATCAGCCTTGTAAAAAGACTCTTTTTCAACTCTTTCGAAGAAGCTGGACTGACCAATCGCTCAACTATTTTGGCGTAGGTGATTGGTATGAAACTGCATGTAGTTTTCAAACCTGATTTTAGCCGTTTCTTCAACAGGAAGCCTATCTGCTTTTAACCTAGAATTGAAAAGAATTTAGAGATTTGGGGGGGCTTGTTAGTGGCGAGCAGAGTAGTCGAGGACAGGGGTGAAAGCAGAATTTTGCTTCGAACTACTAGAGTAAACTCATTTAGAGGCTGATGGTTGTCGTCACATAGAGATCAGCCGATAGACCTGGTAGCCCACGACTGCACCTGAATTTTTCCCGTTTTGATACTCCTCTCCACTGACATACGGGTTTTATGTATGTTGTTGACTTCAGTCATTCTATTCAAGGCACCCATATCACTCAGAAGTGTTTAGCTTCAAGGTACATGTACGATGAACCCTTCAACTGATGGTCTGTGACTTGCACGTCGAAGCCTTTATCGTAACTCTTACGTGGATTCGTCAACCAAAGTCCACATATCTGTTGTTCACAGCGACAACTCAGAACACATGTTAAGGTCAAACTAGAGTTCCAGCTCTACCCATTACCAATGTCTCATTTCTGTCAAGCAAGTTTTGTTCACAACTTTGGAGTTTGTTCGATGGCTTTTTGTTGGGTGTTTATTATAGCATCATTTCTCTATAAGTCTCTCTCACACAAAAACGGACCTCAGCTGTAACTTGAGAACAGAAACACATTTCGTATGCAACAGGCGGACACACTGTGAAATGTCACATCATATGATTTGAGAAACAGATTGACTTCGCATACTGAGTAATAGTATTACCCACACAACGATGACGCTCATGCCTAGCATAATTAGGATGGTTATCTGATTGCAGGTGTAGCATTAGAATTTGATGTGTATCGAATTTAGTCACAAAGGAGCCGAATAAGTGTTCATAGTTGGATCGGGTGATAAGTCAACAACCGCACTGTATCTTTTGAGTAGTAAAACATCAGAGAAGAGTGAACGTTCATCCAGATTATACAAGGGTTGACGTTGGATTTGTTGTAGCATGTGCTGTTATTTGGTCAGTCCACTCATGGCTGATTGGAATAAATATGTATTCGACTTACACTGTGGCTTATATCTCTGTCCTTCATACAACTTGATGGCATCGCCTAAGTTTGAGTTTCGCCATATTCAATGATTGCACGAACGATAACATCAACTCGACTACCAGTGCCATACTTCCGAATCTCTGTACGTTCGCGACATTCTTGAGGATTGGGTGTAGCAACATTCTTTAACGCCTATAAGCTGCGACACACCACATTGGTTAGGCAGACACAATCCTTCAGTTGCCTTTAAAACATCTGTTCCGGTTATTAATTTTCTACGCTCAGTGTGGAAGTAAGAGCAACCAATTTCATTCAGGCAATCTTCACCTGAGACGCTCAGACCCTACGGAGTATTGATTTGAATGAATGATCATATGATTAGCAGCTTGGCTGCTTCCAATGATCAACACACGGGAAGTTCCTATTGCGTCACAGTAGGTGGTTCACAATCATAAATAGTTAGTAAGCTAGTGGACAGAGTCAAGCAGTTATCAAAACAGGTTGGCAAACGAGTTGTACTAATGAACTGGCAATAATTGACTGTGCACTTTTTACCTCTACCATACAAAGTGCGATAAACAACAGGATGTGATTGTAAATAAAAAGGACAAATTAGTTATCACGTTAAAAGAAAAACTTGGAAACTGATAAATGTGTTCACACTTTGGACAAAGAAATTTTTTCAGAAAATTATGTTCGTAAGGTTTTTAGAATAGTGAATAACTTGGAACTATTATGTCGCTAGCAGACTTACTAAAATATAAATTCCACTTTACAACAGAAAGTCTGACGACACTTCCTTAGGTAAGTGGTATGCAATGACCAAGCGAGGGTATGAATGACGTTCAGTTTGGTCACAAGCACCAGTTCAACCTGCAAATCCGAATGAAGTTTTGAAGCACAGCTTTGGTGATCTAATGGAAACTCACCGGGAAAAATTGGGCATTTTATGAAATGGAACGATTAGTATAAATAATTTCAAGTTAAGTCTAATCAAGTTAAGAATAAGCTCACATCATCAAAAGTGATAGCACTATGCCTAGTGAACATAATCCGTACCGTAGTGGAGGCTAGTGGAAAGTTTGTGCCCGGTTAATCAAACCTTCTGTTCAGTTTTGTTAGTCAGTTCGTGAATATGCAGACTGTTTTGATTTAAGACAGTAAGTAACAGAAGAACGTAAGATTGGACACGGTTAGTCGTCAGTTATTTAATTAGTTAATGCAACTGCTCTGGACATTGTGTAGTGGACAATCTTGGTTAGCAACTGTCAGTTTGATGAATGGAGGCGGTTTTCAGTTGCACACGGAAGACCTTGAAGAAGCTATGGGATAAATACAGCGGTCAGCCGCTAAAGGTGTTTGGCGATGAAACCAACCGGCCAATAATACGTGGACAAACTAGTGAAGAAACTCACCTATTCAAGTCCAACACTGCAGAGAAAGTGAGCAAAACCAACAGCATCACACCTACTGACAATAATGCTCGTGTGTAAGAGACTGAATTTTTGTTCAGTGAAGTTTTATGTCAGAAAAAAACTATTTCTTGTGAATACCACATAAACAGATTAGTGCGGTTTTGAACAGAGTCTACACTTCCGGAAAACTGTCCAGTTATAGCGACCCTAAAGTGGTCTGTAAATTCTTTAGTACTCGTGTGTTGTGCGTTTCATCATGTGTGCAAATTCACGTGTTGTTCCTCCTCACAAGTACCGCCACGGAAGAACCGAAATAAACCAATCTATTTTCTGAAACAACTGGTTGTAGTGAATAATTTATATTGTTGTGTTCGAAGAAAAGCAGGCGTGTTGTATAACGATTACGGGAGAGAACAATGGGATAACAAAATGCACTGGAGAATGCTTTGCAGGCAATGCACAGAATTGGCTCTATCACAAGCCAAATGGCGCTAGGCAAACGTGCTCACCAGTGGATGGTTATTAATAGGTGCACCGGCTGGTAATACTGGTTCAGTGTCAGGTTCAGGTTAACAGTGGTCCGCTCTGTGACACTGCTTCCCGTCATGTTACAAGTGAACATAACAACCAAAGTCAGCACAGGCTTTCCCCAGGAGAACAGCATTCTTCAACTAGAGGAGACCACGATACCAAGGTGACGTGGTGAAGAAACGAAAGTCATGACTCTGTAATTCATGCGTGCGGCATACGTATTCAAAAATCAGTACCGTGTCATCAAAACTCTTTGTTACATTAGTAAAATACTACATTGGTTTTGGTATGTGCTCATTAACTGCTTAAAGCTATGCCGTTTTATCCTGCCAGTACGTGATGGGACGATGTTTGGAATAGACATGTACTGGCTATCAAGAGAGTTTACTGAAAACGCTGACGTTTTTCAGTTGACTGCAAACGGTTACATACCAAACCGTCGTCTCCAGCTCGGAAATGTTCTGGTCTTCGTCGACATGAGAAGTGACCACCCAAGTTGTCAAGAAATGAATAACTACGTGGAAGCCGAAAGTAAGACACATTACTAACAGTTTTTGTAAGTCGATTGAACTCCCGTTTACATTTTCACAAGCTACTGATACAGAAGAGCCTACCACCGAACGATAGGGTGAAAATTATAGAGATCGTTTTATCTTTTAATTTCCGAGACCTACGGTGTTATCGATTGTTAATTCAAGCCAGGATACACCCCGAGTAGTACCCGATAATTCACATGACAGATGGCCTAGTATAAATTTGGGCTGAAGTAAGTACCACTTGATAATTGTAAAACCAAACCCGACCTATACTGCTACCTTGACCAGGTGGTCATGCTTGTGTACTGTTTTGTTCCGGAAGGCTATGCTGACTAGGACTCCAGTCCTTCCAGGTGCAACCTTGTCAGACAGGCCAAAGGGGAACAGTCAGACGAAAAGCAGTTACACTCACAGGATTTTATGTCGCCCTACTGACCGCGTAGGAGTGCTTAGGTAGTGAGGCACGATCCTATGGACATACACCAGAA
>QNGE01001050.1:184669-197520 GCA_008508345.1 Paragonimus westermani
CCTGTATCCATACCATTTCTAGTTCTTCCGCTTAGTCTTTAATCTTTGTTGACATTCGTAGTAATGTTTTCTTCTAGGATATTTCACATCACTGTTGAGGTGAGCGGCGGCCCGAGTCACAGTACCTTTGGTCAGGCTCATGACTGTTATGATGATGATGATGATAATGATGATGTACCACCAAATGTCCCAATGCGTTCGAAATATCAGTTTGCAACATCCCTGGGTGTGATCACTAGGCAGTTTACTCAAAACTTGTTCAGCGAAAGCCGAAGGCGACGTGAACCAATGACAAATTTTCCTGAACACTTTGTGGATTCACGTAGCGGATCGCGAGCCGATTGCTTGATGGCTAAATTTTGTGTTACACAATAAACGGCATAATCAAACAAATTGTGTCCTTTTAACACAGCTCATAAAAAAGAAACTCCAGAGTAAAATGTTGACGGGCTGAATGCATGCAATACATTGGATACAATTGATTATCGTCCCCACATTATCAACCCAGGTGGTTGGAGAACATATAGGTTCCATGCATTCTTTCCCCCCGGTGTGAAAAGAATGTGCTTAAATTAGGAACTTTACAACAATTAATAGTGTTTGAATGTTGTGCATCTGATGACACAAGTTTGAGCAACACAGGCTTGAAAATTAGGAGATGAATGGGTGTGTGCTTAAGAGTTAACAGGAAGTGCAGGAGGGTGAAACATCACGAGTGATGACTTGGTTATCACTGACAAAGACGTTAACAATTACTCCTACTGATTCCATAGCATAGGTCTGAGCCGGACACCAATCAGGGAATCATTCAGGTCAAGCCCGAAGAGTAACTGATCGTTTAGCGAATATAACGCGCATCAGGTAGAGCGGCTGATCGTGATTTACGGCGCTTGATCAAAAGAAAAACCGATTGATAGTGGAACTACTATCAGTGGAGGACATTCCCACTATCCGCAACAAGTTCAGCATGAACTTTCTCAGCATGACCCCACCAACCCCGAACAGCAACAATTCCGGATCTCCTTAAAATCGCTTGCAACGTGTTCAAGATGGGTGGAGTATAGCAGGTCGATCATCAGGTAAAGGTGCTGGTTCTGCACCTCAAGGATGATCACTTCTACAGCGACCGTCTCACAGCAGTATGGAGCGCTCCACTATCCTCCACAAATATATATATCCTTACTCATCTGTGGTTGAATCTAGGAATTACGTCTTGTATAAACCCATAACACCACTTCGTATAACGTGAGACCGAATGGAGTTGACATTTAATCTACTATCCTTCCGCGGACTTATCAGTTCCCCGTGTGTCCATCCCAGTATCAATAGCATAGGTCTGAGCCGGACACCAATCAGGGAATCATTCAGGTCAAGCCCGAAGAGTAACTGATCGTTTAGCGAATATAACGCGCATCAGGTAGAGCGGCTGATCGTGATTTACGGCGCTTGATCAAAAGAAAAACCGATTGATAGTGGAACTACTATCAGTGGAGGACATTCCCACTATCCGCAACAAGTTCAGCATGAACTTTCTCAGCATGACCCCACCAACCCCGAACAGCAACAATTCCGGATCTCCTTAAAATCGCTTGCAACGTGTTCAAGATGGGTGGAGTATAGCAGGTCGATCATCAGGTAAAGGTGCTGGTTCTGCACCTCAAGGATGATCACTTCTACAGCGACCGTCTCACAGCAGTATGGAGCGCTCCACTATCCTCCACAAATATATATATCCTTACTCATCTGTGGTTGAATCTAGGAATTACGTCTTGTATAAACCCATAACACCACTTCGTATAACGTGAGACCGAATGGAGTTGACATTTAATCTACTATCCTTCCGCGGACTTATCAGTTCCCCGTGTGTCCATCCCAGTATCTTTGTAGGCAGGTGCCGGGATAAAACTCGCGTCTGGTCCATTATCCAAAAACGTACAATTATGGTGAAGACGATTATTCGTATCATACTTCTCTCATCAGTAGCGAGTCAGGAGCATCGATTTTGACGCTGAATCAGCCACGGAATAGATACAAGAAACATTGGAGTGCAGTTTGGCGTGAACTATTTCTCAGCACATACCGGGGCTGGGCACTTCTGACCGTGACAGTCGTGATTGTTCGGACTAGTGCTGTACGTGAATTGATGGATTTATTTGTTGTTATGTTGGAGCGCATAACCTATGTATTGGTCTTCCGAACAAACAATGGTTGAGCCATCCGCCTTCTCAGCCCAAAACACTATGAAGCTACCTGGATCTTGAGGTACTAGTTTGGTTTCTGACAAACTCACCGACAGTTGTATTATCTCATCGGGAATGCAGTTATTAGTGAAGTATGTGCCGCCTACATGCGTTTCTTAAATTCCTGTCTATTTACGAAGAAACTTGTCTTGTCCTGTCAATAATGTAAAATGAAAATAGGAAGGATTTGGATAATCTAGAGTGGAAGCCAATCTAGCTCCGTTAGGCTAACTAATGGAGTGGTTGAGTGGTTGTGTTTGGATCCATTCCATAACGGTCTGAGCTGCGATGGAAGATTTTGATCACGATTTTCGCGGTTAGGGAAAAACAATCGGTCAACGGGTGATTCCGTCACCTACAATATATATTGTGGCGATAAAGTATACGTAAGTAGAACGTTTTATGAACGTCGACTCCAACTTCTACAATTCCACCACAGCCGAGTGATAATCATCGGCCTAAAACTCAAACTTCGGAAACTCCCTCTGATCCGGGCCTCAAAAGTTGGTCGTTTTCTGTCTCGCCTCTAAATGAGAACAATTCCGTTTCAGTCTTTGCTTTAATTCAATGACAGAAACGGCGCATTTCACTCAAGCTCTATTTTCTGGGTTGAAGAAAATATTAGTTTGTCAAAGATTCTAGTGTTACCAAACATTATTATGTACTCTTGTACTGCACCATCGTTTACCTGTTAGTTTGTTAAGAGCAACGCTGACCGCTCCATTCTGTTCAGGTTTGCAAGTGTGTGCCATATTTTGCCAACCATTTGCTTGGTTGATTTCGCTTGTGAAGTAACCAGACTTTTTGGTTGGTCAGGCTAACTTCCTAGAAGGCAATCCGGGTTCTCAAAGTTGCACTTTGATAGGTTTTCTGAAGTTATGCTTGTCTGTTCAACGTAGGCTAATTATTGTTGTTTATCTCAATATTTCCTACCATTAAATACCGCTCTCTCTTTCCGATAAATATGACGTATACGGGTGATTTAATTTCCGAACTTTGGCATCTATTTTTGTGACAGGACCGCGTACAAAAGTTGAAGAGTAATGTTATTTTTGTAATCCTACAGTCGCCCAGTTGTCCCCTAAACCATCTCATAAATCACATAATTTCATTTGCTAACCACGTGACATCAGGCAATTAGACAGCTTGTTTTGCCTCAAATGACCTTGTTTAAAAAACAGCCAACATTTAATGTTGTGAAGTTAATTCAATTATCCCTACCTTTGGGTAATCAAGTCAAAAAGTTGAAATCAAAGGTTTGCCATTTCGAAGTGGGAGTGGTGAGTTAAATTCATTCACATTTATAACATTAATACAGCTTATAAGTGGGAAAATGTTCGGTACTTATGATAACAACGCGTGGAACAGATGACGACCCATAACAGGTAAAAACGCACAAACCGGGTTTAATTTGATAGATTCGGGCAGAAGTATGAACGAAAATCAACGTAAATGTATTTATGAACAGATTGAGAATAACACAACGTCAAGTGCAAATTGTAATACTCTACGTTTCAACCATCTCGGATGGCATTGATATACAGATTGGGAATAACACAACGTTTCGAGCAAGTTGTAATACTCAACGTTTCAACCACCTCGGGTGGCCTTCCTCAGGAAGGCCACCCGAGGTGGTTGAAACGTTGAGTATTACAACTTGCTCGAAACGTTGTGTTATTCCCAATCTGTATATCAATAACATGTTAAACACGACGCCCAAACTATTTAACTTCATTCGTACTACATTTGGTGCGGATATCTTACATCTCGGATGGCATTTCTCAGGATTGTTAGAATCGAAGTCACATTAACTAAGACACTGTGGTCTCATGGGTTTTGCCGTGATCAGGTGCCGGAGGAGTCGCCAGTTCCCCGAAAATATTGTGACAAAGACCAGCAAAGTACACTTACGTGTAACTGTGATAGGTGGCACGGTCATATGCCACTTTTCCCTTCAAACTTTGTTCCAAATCTCTCGCTCCCCACGTATGCGCCTAAACGTTCACACGCTTACATCCCGCTTATACGTATCCTTGTACCGTTCGGCCCATCCTTTGATCCACCTCTGAGTTTGTGTTCCGACTGGTCACAAACCCTTTAAATATGATCTATTTTATGACCGTGTTGTCTCCAGATTGAGTAACATGAAGGAGCTTCGTCCGGAGGCCAGTTATTTCTCTGTGGTCATGCGTTAGCGTCCTGCATTCGAGTTGACCTGGAAGTAACGAACTAGTCGTGCATACTCTGTAGTCCGTTGTTCATTACCGTTGACCGTCGTTCCGTTATACCTATTTTCATCAACCCTTATTCTGTTATCTGTTTGTGCGCTCATAGATCGTTGATCCGGTTTCATTTTGACAACAGGACTAGTGGATTTTCGATTATGGTCGGTGCATCCGCTGATTTAAAACGTCTTCTCACACAGTAGTTTGAGCTTATCGAGGCACTCATTTATCGTTCATCTACATCAAACTTGGTCCTTCCGACGTCGGCCGGCGGGAAGCATTCAGCTGACGCTGTCGCACGCGGTATCACCGAATTTCATTACGATACCCAGGCTGGTTTGATGTTTGACAGTCAATTTATGCTGCATCTTACCTGATTGGTCTAATCCTTTGCCCATTGAGTGAGGATGAGACTGATGTAAATAAGACGCGTCTGTGTACAGTGTTGTTTATCCTTCCACGTAACACTGTGGACGGGGATTTGCTACCAGTGTAATTGAAACCAGCGTGTTTTGTGTAAATCGTGAAAGCTTCAGCACAGAACCACTCCGTATGGGAAGGCAGACCCTAATGGATCACTGGGGCTTGGTCAAAACCTACGTTGAGATTCCCTGACAGTGTATGTAGTGGCATGGTCGAATGCTTCCCTAGTTTCTGAAGTTGATAAGCGTCTTTGGGAGAAAACCTCGTGTGCCCATTCTGTTCGGCAATAAGTGTTTGAGGTTGTCTGCTTGTCTTTCTAACGTAACTGGTATTGTGATCACAGTATTTGATTTCGTAAATGCAGTCTCTCTGGTCGCCCATAGAAAGTGGATCGTTTGGATGCATCGACACTCTTTCTAAGGTATTATCTAACCCACATACAGTCCGGATAGCAAACGCGGAGAGAATGAAGCGGAGTTTTCGAGATGATTGTTCACATTGGGGCATTTGCACAGTAGACTTTAAAGTTCCGGTCATTTTGGTTTCCTCCTTAATGAGCATTCACTTAATTGTGTCCTCAATAAATGCGTTTAGATAGTGATTGGATCAGTTCAGTTGCATCACGAACTGATCTAACCACGGCAAAACCCACGTGACCACCGTTCCTTTGTTAATGTGACTTCGATTCTAACAATCCTGAGAAAGGCCACCCGAGATGTTTGAAATGTAGAGTATTACAATTCGCTCATGACGTTGTGTTATTCTCAATCCATTTACTGATAACATGTTAAACACGACGCCCGAACTGTTCAACTTCATTAGTACTAAATTTGGTGCAGATATTTTACAACGCAGATACATGTAATCAGCTTCGAAAATTCGAGCGAAAATTGGAACTCATAACTGACTAAGCGTCTTTGAAGACCATCTGCAGTTACCGAAAGCAATCGCTGCGTTGGCAAAATATTTCACCGATATACAACACGTTTTATCCACCAGAGCAATCTGTAATCAACCCTAATATCTCTATCTTCTCTCATTTCTAACAGCTTTTTTATGTTCAACGGATTTTTAGCCGACATTCCACAGCACGCTTACGCTATACTGAAAAAAGTCCAAGTTTGTGAAGTATATTTTTATAGTCGACTTCCCGCAATTTGCAACCGAAACAGTCGCGGAGTGCTGGAGGCTTTCCAGAGGTTGTATAGCACTTCTAAATATGTTCAGCCTTAGGTTTGAAATTGCAGGCGATGACACCTCAAGAAAAGTATTTATGGCGTCAATATGTTTTACCTTTATGTAAAATGTCCTTCGTGGTTGCTGAACTTGTGCGATGCGCTGAACAGGTAGCGCAGAAGTCAGTCAGTAGGCGCTTCTATGTCGCTTACTCGGGTAATGCTGAACCCATTTTCTGCATAGTTCCGTCGGTCACGGCTGCTTCGACTGGTTAAAACCGACACTTGCTGATGTTCAGCGTAACCTCCAATCTAGTTGACCTCTCTTACTTGGGCGAGGTCTAGCTGGAGTGGGCTACCGTCTACAAGACAACCCAACAGACTAATATTACTTGCAACTACGAACAGCTCACATTTCCTGTAGAGCGTTGAGTGATTTGCGTGGACAGTGAAAATTGTCAGCCTTAATACTATACTCCACCCAGCAGGCATCTCCAGTCTCTACCCGTGTAGCACCACCTGTACAGTACCGGCCGGTCAATTTTTACCAGTGTCGTGGCATACACAGCTGAATCCGCCGACTAGTAGCAATTAAGTGGACTGAAATCACTTGTACGTAAACGCAGCCAACGTATATCCCCTTATATCCATCAAAATTTCCATGATGTTTCACAAACGCGACACTAGGTGCATCAGGCAGCATCCGTCCTACAATAATTCGGGCGGTGTAAGTTTTTTCAACTTGTTCTATGTATGATGGAAACTTACCTGCTTTCTCAAAGACTTTTTAACTATCAGATATGACACGTCTGTCAAAATTGCCGATGACAGCTAAAAGTTACTTCCTATCCCCGATTTTCTCCATAACGGCAATAGAAAGCCTGCCATTTGGCGGTGGGAAACGACTGAGTCAGCAAGTTAAAAATCAAACAGCAATGTTGGAGATGGCACTAATTATTGTGTCAGGATTTTCTTCGTGGACATTTCATATGCAAAGTGTCCTCAATTCACCTTTGCTTACCCTTAAAACAAACATATCATCTTGATTAAAACTGCTTCAGTTTCTCGTATCGAGCTGGCCAATAATTAGCTGTGCCGACTGTCAAACGAGTGCCGGTTATGTTTCATTCTCGAATACGGTAAAAATACAGCTGAGTTAATTGTATTAGTAAAGAATGCGGGAGGTGAAAAATTATTGGGTTTAAAACCACTAGAGGTTCTTAAAATTCATGGTAGCCTAAGTTGTGTGTGCATAATGGTCAAAATTCGTTGCTTGCACATGACCGGTTTTGTACCCAATGCAGTTCAGCCACCCGTAACCAAACAGAAGTGACAGATGCCCTGATTCTTAGTAGTTTACTGACTCTTGACGTATCTCTCCAACATAAAGGAATGTGTGCATCACTGTGGAACAGCACAGCTTCTCTAAGGTTGTAGCTGACACTATGGCTTCAGAAATTAAGGTTGTGTCAAAACTGATCTACGGACTTCACTTAGTTTGAGATAAGCCCCTAAAACTAGCATGTTCTTTAGTAGGATGTTTGATCGATTTACGGATATGCGATCAATAGCAACAGCCAGGAATTTGGCTGTGTGCTTCCATTAAATGCCTACCATTATACACATACCAGTCATGCTACCTTGCGTCGAAAATCATTATACTGTCTACGATTGTGAGGTAATCTGTCGCATTCTCAGTGGTGAACATAGCTGCTTTAATTAAAACGTTGCCGGAGTTCTCGTCCCGGCGGTACTAAAATTACGCGCTACTGGCCCGCTCTAACATGAGCGGAACACAAGTGTAGTGCTGTTTTCAAAAGGGACCGACTGAACTATCTTTGGGAGAGTGACAGCTGCGAGTAATGCCCAGGTTGCATGATAGTCTCGAGAAAGAACATAATGGCTGTTGTGTGAAATTCAGTTGTTGGTCTTACATTTAGGACTGCTCATCATCACCATTATACCAGTACAGTTATATAGATTCGCCGAGATTGAGCCAGTTCGGAAACAACGAAATAGGTTTAACAGAATAGCAATGGATCACTTAACACGCTACACGGTTTGCTGGCATCTATGGTCTAACCGGTTGGCTTCTTTTTTCCAGTAGGCCTGGCTGAAAGTCCATGAGAATGTGAAAGTTTTCGTCAGTTTTGCGCAGTGTGCAATTTGTTCACCCGTCTCCTGAACCTGCGCTATCTTAATGCCTTTCAATCACATCCCGATTGTCTCTTGAGCATTGTTCTTTGAACGATGGGCGGTGGTTTTGAACTGTTGACAGCTTAGTTTACTTTGTAACAGACGCTAAGTGACACATCGAACAGTGAATCTGAGAGGGTCAGAACGTTGGCTGTCAGGTAGATGTCGTTCAGTAGCGGCGATAGAGCAAATTGGAAAAAGCGATCCACATCAATGGTACGCCTATCTCCTCTGTAATCTACTGCGTCTGGGGGCAAAGAAGTGAACCAATCATAGAAGAGTTTTTTCGGCTCATCGTTCAAAAAGGTTTTTACGATGGATTTTGTATGACACACTGAATGCAGATAACATCGGTGGAAAGGTGGAAGTCAGTTGTTCGAAGAGCAACTTTTCATAAAATCACGGAGAGCACGTCATTTCTAGTTTGCCTAAATTCACGGACACATTAAGAGAAGGCGGCAATTTTCACTCTGGAACGAAAAACAGTTTTAGTGATCGTGATATATGGATGTGTTGGAAAAATCCCATAAGATCAGAAGTAACGATGTGACGAACAATTGTTTTCGATAATTCTTTCTCAAGTCAATACAATTACATAGGTTTTCATCAAGGCGTCATGAGACAAACCGCATAAACAGAGGCTGACTGTTATCGAATGACAGTGGCTACTGCTAAACTTCACACGACTATTGGTTCGGCCCAGACCGGACGTTGACTGGGTGTTGTGTCACACGGTCAAGGTCAAATGTTTGTGTGTGGTTAGACTGGGTGTGATTGATCTGTGGCCACGGAAGTTGCAGGGACTGAACAAACTTCTTTTGAGAGCATAGATTAGGGTTGCGTAATCTGATTGCAATCGATTCGGCAGTTGCCAAAATACGCTGACGGACTGTTTTCGGTTGAGCGTTGGCCACTCTGNATGCTCTCAAAAGAAGTTTGTTCAGTCCCTGCAACTTCCGTGGCCACAGATCAATCACACCCAGTCTAACCACACACAAACATTTGACCTTGACCGTGTGACACAACACCCAGTCAACGTCCGGTCTGGGCCGAACCAATAGTCGTGTGAAGTTTAGCAGTAGCCACTGTCATTCGATAACAGTCAGCCTCTGTTTATGCGGTTTGTCTCATGACGCCTTGATGAAAACCTATGTAATTGTATTGACTTGAGAAAGAATTATCGAAAACAATTGTTCGTCATATATGGATGTATTGCTGTTATGCTACGAGGAAGGACTCAGTGACGCACAACCCGTGCTCTTCGAAGTAAATTCATCGATTATCCTACGTCATCGGTTCCAAATGTGAAAGCTAGTTACCTTTACTTAAACCAAAAGAATGTGTACACATTTATCACGTTGGTCAATCTTTTTAGGCCTAATGCACATCATTGAAAATTTCAACCAGAAAATTGTTCAACACATACTGGTGATAAGAAAGGAACCCAGTATTTACAGATGAATATTGATTCACCTAGTTGATTCACGGGCAGTCCTGATTTAAGCCCGATAGATAACCTTTTCGGTTTAGTAGTTAGACCAAAACGGAAATGGATATATACATTGATAAATGTAGTGTGTACAGATGTCATACGTGATAGCTAGATTTGAATTTCGTTACGATAATTGCGAATTTCATTTTGAATTGAGGTTTCCGTCTTATTTTAAGGCATAGAAACTTAAGGAACAAGGACTTTTATCTGTGTGCGTAACGAAATATACAAAAAACAGACGATGACAATATAGTCATATATTGGCTGGTGTATATAATGCATTAGTCAAATGCTCCCTATATATCTTAGCGTTGGCTCTATCGGAATACGCCTATAGAGACAAGGAACACACTACTGTCACCAATTATAAAAACCGGTATTGCTCCTTGTGTTAAGTAGGAGATAGTATGCTGCATACCTGCGTTGATATTTGAAAAGTGCTAAAGAGCAGTAACGAACTATGTGGCTTACTCGTAGTAAACGATAGTTTGTTTGTTTGAGCAAGTTTCATTCAGTGATTTAGTGCACAAGTTTAAGCTGAATTTCTTTATTCACCACTAAGGTAACCTGGACCCTAGAACCATCTGTTAATATTAAAGTTGACAGAAAGCAACGAAAATTATGTGCACATAGGGACGAGTACTTACAAGTTACTAAGCGAATTCGGAAGTATATTAAATTCGTAATGGGTTGGCACCGATTGTTTGCCTGGGAAAACATTTGCATTGATACGATTATTTTGTAAACTCCGAAAAGTAGATACAATTCAGACAAATGTACATTCTGTGTTAGTTACGCAACAGTTTCGTGATAGTCAGGACTGTAATGTTTGTTCACCGTTCGTTGACAAGAAGCGGCATATTGACCACCAGTTAGCTATTCACGTACTCTTGTCATAAGTTTCACCAGAATACAATTTATTGTTTCGAACTCAACGAATAATGAGGTCACATGTTTCATTCTGAGTAAGAGTGTTATTATATGACTCCGCTTGTACCGATCGTAATTTACCGTTTGTAAAATATTCTTTTCTATTGATGCCAACAACTTTCATTTATCTGCCGATTTAAAAAGTAATTTGCATGTAATGACTCATTATATTCCACTGTTCTAGTCAAAAAAGGCAACTGAAATCAAACATATTTCAATGTTGTTTGGGGTGAAGTTATTCATGAACCAACATCAGAATAACCTTGAGAATTTTGGACAGTGGTAAACACTGTCTTGGTCACATGTTCAACAACTCAAACAGCACGCTACTTATACTCTGTGAAGTTATGCGAACAGGGAATAATCATAGTCCTCATGAAAATTTGATAACATACAAGGACACATGTAATTGATGGACTTAGGTCCCACGTTTAAACAGAGCTGTGCAACCAATTAACAGATATTTGAAGAGAAACTATGAAAAACTCAACACTGTGATGAGTGTAGATGAGAATGAGAAAACAACAAAGCCTCTACAAAGAAATGGAAATCAAAAAGTTTGTATGAGATGTTTTTATATCACTGCTGTGGATGAGAACGTGGTGAACGAGATTACCTCAATACTAAATCGAAGTAAATAACTCACAACTCAAACGTTCACATTAGATTGGGAAACATTAAGAGAATATATGAAAGATTATACCAACTACAGGTATGCACGTGACCCGAGCTACAACCAGAATCCTACGACACAAAAGAAAACTACCGGAAACTCAAGAATCAAATTATTTTATAAAAACTTAGTGGCAAAACGTCATGGACTACTATACACACACTTGGTGGCAACCTATTGTAGACAATTCACAGAAAACTTGATAATAGGATACTTACTTGAGAGTGAAAGCAAATTTCGATGAGCAACTGAAGGTCACTGAGTGCGTGACAGAATGCGGACAGCTGTATGCCTACGAACTCTGAACGCACTCCGTTTCCCTTGAACAAACCACTACAAACTTTACCGACTGACTAAGATAGACTTAACCGTTAAGTGGTAATGCAATGAGATGTGAAACAACATGTGATCAAGCTGAAGTGAGCACGTTTTGTCCTAAAATTTCTGTGAGGGGTTAGGCAAAAAAAACCTATTTTCTGAAGGAAATTCACATGGGCTTTTTGAGATAATCATTCTGTCAGTGATCATCAAAACATTTTGAAACAGAATGTTTTCTCTCCCTGTGTGACCAAAGCGCTGAAGTTTCCAGGGGTTTTGACAAAAACTACATGCGATATTCTGCTCAACATGAAGTTTACTGAGGACTTTTTCGTAGACAGATTACTGTGAATGGCTTACGTAGAACACCTTCTCAGAGCTGACGCTTGTCAAATGGTCGGGCGTAACAGCTACACTAACCTTAAGTTATAACTGCTACATACGTATCAAGGCTGCCTGTGTGCCTCACACTTGTGCCATGCCTCAAGCTACGTTCTATTTGGTCACGCCTTCAATAACCAACGGCTCATTCGTCCACGCATTTAAAAATGACGCTGGCGCTTGTAAATGGACAATGCCCCTGTAGCGTAATGTTGGTTGCACTCGAATAAGCGATACAACTCTCACCAACATTTCAAACTGAGGACAATGAAAGTTTCATTCTTTCCGTCGGAGATAACAAAACAGCAGCAGCTTCTGATTTCGAATTAGAGTGAATACATTCACTCGATCTTTTTATACCGGAAGGTCGTTCAACGAGGCAGAATTCTCGGTTCAGAATTCACACTTTGTGTGCGTTCAGAATCTTGATGTGGAATTTACCTTCACAATGCGCCATTGTTTTCACATAAACAACCTGTGCACTTCTGTGTTGTTTTGCACTGTTGGCTTAATTTTTCTGTGAGAGATCTTTTGTCCTGTCTTGGCAATTGGACCAACTTTGCCCAATAGTAGTCCGTTCGGTCTCTCAGGCTATCTGTGATTCGATCACCCTGTACTCTGATCCTATCCCACGGTCGTGTTGAGATATTCCCTTGATTGTCAAATTGATTGCATCTCTGACCTGGCCACCCGTCACATTTTGGATGTCCTAAAATGGAAAGTGAAGTGGTCAGACCGCTCCATTTCTGCAGTGTTCAAATGAAATTAATGGTTCCTTTTTTCCATTTGGACTCTGTT
>QNGE01001051.1:0-26803 GCA_008508345.1 Paragonimus westermani
ACGTTTGAAGGTTGCTTGGTTATTTTTCGGTCTGTAGAGATAAGACCGTACAAGCTCATAGTATACGTATACGGTTAAACGTTCATATTTTATTCAGCTAAGAAACGTTTTTCAAAATGAGTACTCACTTATTACGACTGATTTGTTACTGATGACTTTGTTCACGAGCGCAAAAAAGTTGGAATACACTTTGGAGTAACAGGAGGAAACGTCGTCTGGCCATGTAAAATACCTAAATCCAGTCTGAAGGTACACACCTGTTGCTTAGTATGTGAGTTCTGGAAACATCAGGCTCTGCAAAAGTGCTTTTTTAGAATATCAAGACTGGACATTTGTCTGGTGCTGACGAGTTGTCAAATCCGTGTTCTCCACTGATAAATGAGAACTACACTCTGTGGTCTATCATTACGGGTGAACGTTCTTCGTAACAATAAGGACACGATATGGAAAATGAAATGTCTGCAAGTAATTTCACTGCAGCAGCCATTCAATTCATTCTTGTTCTCGTGACTACAATGTACAACAAATTTACTATCACTGCATGCAATCGATATTGTGAGCACCCCACTTGATTTCATTGCAAAAAACGTTTCAGCAGATGATTTGATTCTCCAATACCGCTGAGCACAGTGACTTCAGTGTATACTGAACAGCAGAAAAACGATTTTATTAAGTTTTGGTCTCAATACAGATGGCTGCTACGATTCAATCCCGTGAAAAGTACATTTTTCACTTATTTGCTTTTCATTTGGGATTCACAAAACGCGCAGAATATGCACTACTGACAATAGGTCCTCATTTCGTCCACAGCGATAATATCATGGATAACGTGTTTTCTATGTCTGACTGTCAGGATAATTACTATCAGTGTATATAAAAACAGTGAAAGTGTGGGTGTGCAAGCCGAACAATGGGGGCTACAGACTGAGGGTTTGCTATGAGTTTCGTAATCATTGTTCCAAATTTGAGTTTGATTGGCCGTGGACCGTGGGGGGATTGTTGTCCTTACGAACTTCTGAACACAGAGGTCATTGTTGGACAACAGTCAAGGTTTTGAATCTTATTGTTCTGAGTCAGTTTTCCGGCATTCGGTTGAAAATCCAAAAGACACCTCTCCTAAGGACAGAAGGAGTAGATTCAGGCAGATTACAACAGTCGCGCTTGAAACCGTTTGTCACATCACTAGCAAACCAATCAGCGTGGTGTTGTCGCACACTCAGACAGTCGCGCTCTTGTACGACCAACGTATGGCGACGCGCACGAGCAAACAAACAGATATACGAAGCGGTTGGTTGTAGAACGTGGGGGATTGTATTTGGGTTGTGGCATGCAACTGGTATTGAACGGAAATTCTTCCAAAACTTAGCTGCAAAGCAAGCAATTCCTACCAGATTTGTGGGTTATTTTGCGGCAGTCCATACCAGAAGGTCACCCTTAGAAGAAAAACTAATGAATACAAGCCTTTTGTTCACAGAGTGACTTAGATCCCGATGTTACTCAACGCATCACCTTCTGAGTAAGTCACATTTGGTAGCATCTCTGAGTAAACACTTTTTATGGAAGACCTAGTTTAAGTTGCACAGATTCAAGAGTGCAGATATTTAAGGTCTTGCCCGTCCGACATAACATGATGTTTTACTCTTGAGCTAATGGAGTGAAACCATCAAAGTAAGTGTACTGACCAGTCCACGTTTGTTTATGTGCAAGTTTCTTTTGGTTCAACCATCCTCCTTTCTCAATATCTCAATTGTCGGAAAGGATTGTGGCCATTGTGATTTGAGTCGCTGGTGAAATGAATAACGTTGAGGTGTGAGTTTAATGCTACCGAAATATTGTTGAAGTTAAAATCCTCGCTAACATTGTGAAAGTTATCGTCTACTTTTCATGCTTTGAATAAACATTGTTAATTTTCTTTTTGTTAATGAAACCTACTGACAGAAAAAAATGAGTAGCAGTCCGATGACCTCTGGATCACCTATCAGCTCTGGTGTTCATCAACATATTGAAGCCCAGGGAACTGACTACAATCAGCGAACAGTTTGCATTTTTTAAACTCAACTTGGACAACACATTTATATTTTCATCGTTTACAGAGTTGTGACAAACTTTAACTCAGTCCATAACAACGTTACATTCACCCAGGTGTCAGATATCAGCGGCAAAAATAATTTTATGGATGCTGTCATATTAAGAAGATGCAGTTCAGTTCAACTAAACGTAAACAGGCTTGGAGCGGTCGGTACAATCAGTATGATAGTGTTGTTCCACTGAATCCAAAGCGAAACACCACGCTATGTCTGATGAGTAGAGCGCTAAAGATATTTTGAAAGTTGAACTCGTGCTACTGTGTTCAAGAGGGTTGCCATTGTGCACAAACAACAGGAAGGCTGGAAGGAAAATAAAAGTTGATGTGACCCGTGGGAAGCTACCAAGGAGAGTACAGAACTACCACTAATCGCCTTCTTACCGTAATCGTTATGAATTGCGTAGCTGGCTTGGTAAACAATCTATTGACCTGACAGTTCTCTGGTGTAGAAGAGTGATGAAAAATCCGGATTTAACGCTTGCGAGCCAGTGATCTGGAGACATTCCACTGAAAGAGTGGTGGACGGGAAGTCCGCTGTGGTGGGAATCAACTAATGTTTTCCGTTGTGAAGTCTGTTTAATAATACTCACGGTCTGTTCTGGACTAGTGTTAAACAGCTGTATTATGAGTGACCACTCGATTGAAACAGCATTTCACTTCACTCTCCAAATATTCTTCTTCAAGTTAACTTAGTATCCGTCAAATGGCTGTGATTTGTTGAGGCTTCCTGGATTAAGCAATTGTGGGACTTAGACTAATCAAGTGTGATATGGTGTATCGTGAAATCCGGCAATACCAAGTACAAGAATGTACGCTTGCAGTCGATTGAGTTTGTTGTTACGGTACTGAACGCTGCCTGCCTGAACGCCTTTCAGTAAAGCCAGTACTGAAAGCATTTGAGTTTGATCAGGAACAAAAAGCAGCCTATGACGCAACAACATATTTGAAAGAAAACTAGCTGATAACCATTTGAGCCCACGCTGGACAACTTCAAGAGGCCAAAACAGCACACAAACGTGGTAAGTGCTCCGCTAACGACGCTACAATGACATTACAAGAGCCCGAAGATTTCGTGCTTTCAATCTGCTAGTCACCCAATCTAATGTCTTGTAGGCTTCACCAAACGGTCCAGAAAATTGATTATCCAATCAACATTTCTCGAACACTTAACACTAGAATCGAACAGCAGTATCACTGAGTATTCGACATCTTCCAAACTATCAAACCCGCCTCACTAGTACTGAAAGTTTAACACCTGTTGCACAGGCGCAAATAAATAATTAGCTTCACAGCAAACCAGTGAGACTGTCTACTCCACGGGCGACTGGGCGCCGAAGGCAGTCAGCGATATTTATGTTAGCACTTAATTAAATGCAACTTTGAATTAATTGCTTTGTTTGGCGTACAACCTGACCGTATCTGTTGTGCTAACGACTTGTAGTGCGAAAGATGAATCGAAACACAAATGCCATGACCTCTGTAAGCACGGATTGCGTAGGTTTCATCGAGTGCCACCGTATGTGCGTCGAATCGTTTCTCGTGTGCGATGCGCCGACTTGTCAGTCTAACTGAACGCCGCAAGGTAATCCGAACAAACAATGATATATAATCCTTAGTTGTTTCATATTTACTCTCTGAATTAGCAACGATAAGTTAAGCTTCATATACACCATTGCAAGCTCGGTAGCCGGTCAACTCATGCTCATTTGTACGTCCATGTAAACTGTCACCACACTTTCGGAAGTGCAAAACAAATAATTCACCCGAACGCAGACGGGCTTGCTTCTGATACTGTTTGGTCCGGATCGATTGCAAGCCTAAGGCACGTCACCTAACGCGCTACAGTGTCCCTGTCTGTCGAACATCTAGAAGTGACGGTTCAATCCAAGTGGTCACAATTTAACTTGTACTAGGACTGCTGCTAAGCGATGCATCGGATTACAAACATTTTGAGAGATACCGTAGGAAAAGTTAAAGCGTTTGTGTGAATTCAGCAGTAGAAACTACTCGCTAAACGTCCGAAATGAAGAACTTGTCAAAGTAACGAATAGTGGTAAATACAATAGGATGATGACAGCACGTCACTCAAGTTAATCCGCACCACCAAACATTTCTTTTGGCTGTCAGTGAAAATCTTCGCATTTACTGAGACGGACTGTGGGTCAGCAAGAACAGGAATTAAAGGTAGGCCCGCCAAATGACTCAGTAGCATGCACGGCCGTTGAAGTGTCCACCTCCCTCGCCGTTCACTCACAGTTAAATGTAAACCAACTCCAGGCTTCACAAGATGACAGAAACGTGAATATACTCGAAACTTTCTGATCGGGCGGGAGAAAATTGCCGCATTGCTGACTGTTATAGGAAACTGTTTGTTTTCAGATGGTGGGCATAGAAACCAGGAGAGGTATATTTCAGAGCTGTCCACTTTCTGTTGAACTGGCATTAACTGCGCAACAACGGATTGATAATCATGATTGGGTCACTCTTAGGAACAAACACAAATCGTTCCCTTAATCACAGTGCGTGTGACAAAGAACGCCCAAAGAATAGTAGTCTTGGTTTACAACCTACAGATAGTCCGCTCCATACTATTCAGACTGTTTTATTTACCCTAATTAAACGGGCGCGGCATCTTTAGGAATACGGTGCCGGTTTTTGTATCACGTTTCTCTCATGTTGTAATCCACGAATTTTTGGTGAGCACGCAGCCTCAAATGTCAGTCGAATTGGACTGCTATATTTAACTTCTATGTTAATCGTGCAAGTTAGAACTGCACTGCATCAATATCACAGACAGGTAAGTAAAACTGGCTTTCAACGGATGTATAAAATTTGTAAGCAACTGGTCAGAACAGAAACTACACAAGAAGCACTATTCACATAAATTTAAAATTCGTATTGCGGAAAAGATGTTAGTGAAGAAGGGCCTATAAATTTCAACGTAGAATGACTGACGGACAAAGTTTAATCACTAGTTTCGGTGTCATATTTGTTAACACTAATCATTACACTTATTAAAACTTATATGATTGTTTTCTCCGCTAATATCCGGTTGGACACGTGTACCTGTCGGTAAAAGTTCGGTGTGATAAGTTACGTGGTCAGCCTAAAGTAAACCGTAGTGGTTGTATTGGATCTAAGAATTTGAGACCCGCAAAACCGATGGCAAAAGAAATCGGCTTTATTAGGGTACACAAAGAAAGTTAAATACAGTAAGCAGAAGAATGACAGTGCGCAGAGCGTGCCTGAGCATGTTGCGCTACAGCTCTGTGGAGTTTAATACAGACGAGTTTGCATGCACAGAACTTCAAACCGCAACCGACATTTTATTGGTGTAATAAGGATGTGAAGCGTCCGAAATTGATACAACTATATCCACGCTTAAAACCGAGGCTGCTGGGCTCTTACCATCTTGGGCTCAGTAATCGATCACACATTTTTGTGGTTTGACAGAAACACGCGGAAGCAGCCAGCGTGCCCGACAGCTAAACATCCCCAGATGATAACATAGGATTAGACCAGCAAATTCATTTCTTGTCCTATCAGTTTGAAACAAACCCTTACTAAAGTGTATCCAGAAATATGCGGTGAAAAAACTGTCTGTAACTTTCATCCTTTTGTGGTGGAAACCCAACTTGTTCAAACCTGTCTGTAATTGTTGTGCATCCCAGAAATTCTGTGTATTTATCTGGTTTGTAGCAAGCGCAAATGGGGTTACAGAACATTATATCAGTCAATTATATGCCACATTCGAAATCGCAACAGGAAACAACCGGCTAACTTAAACGATGAAAAGTTATCATCAAAGTAGGATTCTTATGCGAAAACATAAACGCCGTCTGATCTCTTCATACCTAAAGTCTCGCGCTCTTCCAAATAAAACTTAGAAGTGTTCGTACAACAGATAATATTATCCTTAACCGCTCTGATACTTGAAGTCATTCTTTTCCTTGTGTTACTGCAAACGGAAAGTAAAAACGGGCCACCAAATCGACGGAAGCCCTTGAACATTCATACGTTAGAAATACAACCCTTAAATCCCTTTATTGAAATGGAAATATACGTGCTCTATATGGTGTGCACCTCATCTTGGTGGCATCAAACACAAGTCCTCAGTGGTCACTCAGGAAATGCCATCCGTTACAGGTGTGTGCTTGAGATTATTTTATTATTTATCCGTAAATCCCAAGCGATTATTGAAACCACGTGGGCAAAACTCACGTGGTTTTCTGTAAAATCGTTCTCCTTCTTTACTATCTTCAAGAAAACACAAGGATTCTGAAGTGCATATATAATGAGCCTGATGATGAGTTAGCCATATACCAGATTGAACGTACGGATGGAGTACTTCACTCGAGCGACACCAGACTAACCTGTACGTGGGGGTGTTTAGCAGCGGAAAAACTGACTTTAATGATTGTGAAACAAAGAAACCACATCCGAATCTACAAGGCTCTTCCTAGTTCATTGTAGAACTGGTGGACACTCACAAACCACATCCAAATGGACCTATGCTGTAGAAGTATCTTGGTATCTTTTGCTCCGAAGCATTTTTTCTGTGCGTGGAAATGTATCAGAAACTGCGGGTGATAAACCACAAACACTATACTGTGTAGAGCTAATTATCACTTAACTGTGTCCATCACGTGTTATAGGGGGCTTATTGAGCGTTTTGTTTTGATATAAGGTACTTGGTTAACCATAACAGTTTGCTGATACACTTTCACATGTTTAGTAATCCTAAAGTTCTTCTTTCCATTGCTGTAATGCTATGATATATCTGTCTTGCTCCAGAAAGATATTGGGTTCATTCTTGTTGTCTTATCCATTGAGATTAGTGAGACAATCCAGTCATGTGAAACTAACTGGACGGTGCATACTTTGTGTGACACAATATTTGCATCAAATTTCACGTCTGCGTTAAACAGATGTCCATTTCTCAGTTCATCCAGACCCAGTGTGACTTTGAAAACTCTGAAAGACTTTACCGTCAATTATCAAGCTAACGACAGCAAGCTGAGATCGCCTTTGACTGTTGTGCAACCAAAATCTGAATTTTGTTCGAATTTTTTTAGAAAGAATTTCATGATGCGTCAAAATTGTTTGTTTGTTGTTAATTTGCACTACTTTATGCTTACCCACGTCTCTTGTTGGATGCGCTCCTGACAGTCTAGTTTGAACTGCTTACATATCCCGTCGAACTGGGTCTGTAATTGGTTACTGTGTACGCATACAACAGTTTACATCAGGTAAGGTTCGTATGCATATATATATATAGCTGAACCAGAGTTATCATTGACTAAACACATTGTCCTGGTTATATGGAACAGTAAATCTGCGTGTACTTGCCCTTGGATAAACTGGAAAAGATCACTTCAGCAGGTTACATTAGATACGAAAAGCAAAATCTTAGTCGAAAGAATAGTTTCCAACAAATTGTGTTTGGTTGTTAAGAGTAGATAAGCGTTAATAAGGTTTAAAAACAATACAAATAAAAGCATTAGCAAGTCAATCAACAAAACGATTACGCTGTGATTATGACGCAAAACAGGTAGGTTCTGGAAAAATAGTGTTGATTAGACGGGAAAAATGGAAGGAGGGCAAACTGTCGCTTTAGTCTGGGACGTGCTCATGCATAGTGAACCCAACTTGTGATCATAGGACTCACTAAGGCTGAATGGCGTAGTCGTATTACGACTGCTTTGGTTATCGACAAAATTTCACTCCTGAGCATGTGCAGCATGGTGGCATATTCAAACTGGAAAATGAGAACCTCTGTGTCATTGTTCACGTGTCGTTTCCAATCAAAACGGTAAAGTCAGGTCAGACAAGACGTTGGATTTTATCGTCCTGAAAGAAAACCAAACAATACAGTGCCCATGAAATCTTCATTACAAAGGTATGTCAGTGGTAAAATGAATGCCGATTGGAATATTTTAACCAAAATTGCAACACAGTGGACATTGGTAACTGTCGTTTGTTGTCTTTTCAGTGCAGCTGATGCGTCTCTTGTTAGGGAACTTTCGGTAAAACATTTTTATATCAGTTCTATTCGGCACAACTTCTGTATTCAATTATTGAACTCATTAGAACAAATGTTACGTATAATATGCGCTTTATAATATGTGTAGTCTTCCGTAAATTTCTTGGTTCACCTTCTGTTGTGTCTTCTGTGTAGAATTATTTTGCGCTGCTAGTCCAACAGTTTGGAAGAGCATATTTCAGACTGATTGACAAATGGCTGTGGAAGTTGACTCACCCACCGCCCCATACACATAAACACACTTCGTCGTGATGACCTATTTGAACTACTTGCTAGCGTTACGTTAAAAAATGACGTTCGAATACTGGTCTCTTGTCTTTTGCGCCTTTTTGAGTGACTGTTTAAATTTTCTGGGTGTTGTTAGAATTTTATATCACTACGCATCATCTCTCTATCTCCTGGCATAATTCTTTGTTTCGATAATTATATCTAACTAGTTAATTTTGAGCGCGTACAGGCACCATGCCTTTGAAGAGAGACTATGCATCAAGTTACGGCATGAAGAGGTTAATCTGAGGGTTTCTGAACTAATCCCATAAGGAAACTATCAGGATTACAGAAAAACTGCCAAAAAGCACGTTGTTAGCCGAACGACTTCAAACGAAACTCTTTTACTTCAAAATTCTGCAACCTTCAGTATCCGGTAGTTAACAGTTTCCAACTTTTCAATAATATGTTCAAAATTCTTAAACGTAAGTTTATGTACTATTCACGGCCAGTGATAAAAAGTAGTGAAAATAGTCCCGTATGTTGCGTATTTGCCTTCACGACTACTACAGGGTGTTTCAACAATAGGAAAAAATCGAAATTCAAGCAGTTATGTTTTCAATTATTTGTCCACAACATTCTACAACTCACAGTGAATTGATTATCAATAACAAATAAACGTGTCTCGGAAAATTTCATCCTACCCGTGAGAAACTGACTACTTCTTGCCTAAACTGACGACGTTGAACTATATACCCTTCTGCCACTATTGACTAAGTGCTTTAATCCTCTGTGGACGTTTTCTAATCATACTGCTGGTGTTGGCTTACAAAATTCGGTAAAGTTGATGTGACAGTAAGCAGTTAGGCAGACTTTGTGTGCTAGGTGGCATTTTCGTAACGATGACAGAAGGTTTGTCTGAACCGTAACCTGCTCTGCCATATGTGATACATATAGTTTTTTGCAAGGACCGGAAGCTATCAATACACTTGTTCTTATATTCACAAGTCATTTATCCAGTGACATAATAACATGTACGACAGGTCTTAGCTATTGAGACCAGAACTAGACGACTACTTGGGTGGGTATATGAAACGCATCATTTATGAAACATCACCTTGGCTTAGGTTATCTACTTATTCTGCACACTCCCACTGAGTGGAGCCGAAATTCAGAAAATACAGAAAATGTGCGAACATCAGCGCGTCGGATATGTACACCCAGTGAACATCAGCAGAAAGCAACAATACACAAAGATATTCCTGGCAAAAGAGGAACAGGCGGCCAGTGCTTCGCGATTTCCGGACTTCTGAACAATAAGAAGGTAGTTAGGGATTATTCAGATGTGCACAAAAATTGTGCATTCAGGATAAAAAACCTCCAACCAACACGAAACCCCATCTGAAAAATGTTTGTGTTTCAGTCTTGAAGCTCCCCCTACAACGTATGACCACACTGTGATTCTTTTCCTGGCTTGGCATCTTACTCCCGAAGGCTGACTGCTAAGAAAGGCATGAGGCTAAGGGAAATCTGTTACCGGAAAGCCTGATGCTCTACACCATCTCTTACCGATCAGAATATGTAACTGTTAAGAAATGACAGTGCTTATCACGCTAACCAGTAGACAGCGGTTTTGAGAGATCCGTTTTAAAGTTGGGTTGCAAATGAGAAAGCTACTACTTAAAGGACAGTTCTCAGTTAAGACCAAGTGGTTATACAACATTCGACGGTATTTCAGCTTAACTTTTCAAAACTACATTCGGACTGAACCTACACATTGTTACAAGTTGCCAGATATGTCTCAGAGCAGTTTTTGGTGACCGTCTGTCTATAGTGATGATTTGTGTTTTTGCTTATTCATATTTTGCTCCACTGTTTGAAACTAGAGAGTATTGGCATGCTACAAGGCGGTATACGTCATCCCAACTTATTCTCTTTGTCTATACACGTGAGCGCTGCATGAAAATTTGCGAGTTTTCCAACAAGTGTCATTTTCCATTTAGTAACCTGAAACAGGAGCGCAGAATGCCGATACTTTTTTCCATTTCAGCACCAGCTCATGAAACGGTAGAGGATGCAATAAAAAAAATGAATAAATTGTATACAAAGGTGCTGTTAGTGACGTGCAATTGATTACCTCAAACAACCCAGCGAGTTGTTTTTGAATAGACTGGAATTACATCGTGGGTGTAGGTCGTGACCATGATGCACGTTCCACTCGTTGCTAACAGACCTAGTAGTACTGTTGTTAAATGCCACTCTGATTGGTGTGTAACGATGTAACACATCTTTTCGGCTGAACTTGATGAATTTTGTTCTTTCAGACGGAAGAGTCTGTAAGCGTGCAGACAAAAAAACCAAGCAAAGATCATTTTTACTGATAGCAGACAAATACTACGAGAAGTGCACTCTCAACTTTGGCTGGCTTATTATGTTATTAGTTTACCACGCACACCTGTCCACAGGTTTCACAGTTACGTTGAACACACAAAGTTCCCTGTGTAGTACTTCTGTCAGCTGCATGAAAATGCATTAGCCAAAAAGTGTTTTGTGCATCTGAAAAACAATTATCGGCAACAGTTAAGTTGCTCTGGAATAGGTTATATGTTTGTCTGTGGCTATTACTCAAAACATACCAGTTGTGACTCATTCATACTTGCAAAAACGCAGAGCGAAACATTCAGTGTTAAAGCCAAATCCATTCTAACAAGGCGATATAAGTAACAGCTTGCCTTCGATTGCTTCGGTTGTGCAAAACATAACTCAGACTAGACAATACCTATACTTACATTGTTGAATAAAAAGTGAACAAGGACAGTTTGTTCCAGATAACCGCCCTGGACTTTACGTGACGAGTGTTTAGCTCCCGCCTAGAAATTGTCGAAATTTGCAACTGGATTGACGGGAAATCTCACCAACCAGGATTAATGATATAATGTACTGTGTTCAGTATTGTCCGCTTCTCAGGAACTTTCAATCACATAAGATCTGAGGGGGTGTTCACTAACCCACTCGACAATCCACTGTGAACAACACAGATCTGTTTAGTTTGGAAAGCTGACCCTTAAAGACAAAAGGCTGGGAATCGATCGGAATGTGAAACTTGGAGTAGATAAAAACCTATATGAAAGCCCGAATAAAATAGATTTAACTTGAGTGGAAACAATCTCACCATGGGAGTTAATGGTGGTTCAGTTAATGCACAATATGATACGATGAGAACAATACGTTGGCTTTTCTACATTACATCGTTAACAGCTTGAACCGCGAAGAACAACTGCAGAACATATATTAGATTATTTTTTTTTCATTCAGAGTGACTAGATATATTGCGGTGATATCGGCCTAAGAGAGGATTTTACTCTTGTCCACGGTTTAAGTTTGTCTTAAAGTGAAATTACTTTAGTTTTGCTTCGAATTCCTACTGTTGTCACCTGCTTGTCCAAATGTCAACACTACTCGGAGTCCGGTGTTTCGTCGGGTACAGAGGTGTCAGGCATAGCGGGTTCACGAAATTCAGTCAACCGGAAGAAATAGAGACACTTGCGTAGAATTACAGCACAAAACAGTCGCAGTAGTTTTTTTGTAAAAAAAAAGGGTCAAAGTTTAGCTTGTTATTCGAAGACGTATATTTCTAGATGGCAGTTTTATTGACATCTTTACAACGAACATTTATGTACTCTACGGGCTGAGGGCTACAGATCAAGCTTTGTGCAAAAATGCATAAAGAGCATGGTTTTCAGAAGACAGTCAAATACGTCCACAGTATGCACAGTTGATTCTTTGGGTGGTAAACTGTGTAGTAAAAACGCTGACAATTAGCTGCAGCCTTCACATTCAGATTGCGATTTTTGCCTGCCACTTTCTAGTGAAGCACTAGATTAGAACTTTTACCGTATCATTCTTGATGCACCTCTTTGCTGTACAGGTGTTCATGCGACGGTATGACATTTCTTCACTCAATGACGTTAAAGACTGCGGTAAATAATCCTACACCAAGCATGAGAGAGTTACAATACCTGAATGCAGGTGAACAATGCTTACTGGCAATCAATAAACTCACTGTAAGACGTTTCGTGATTTCGGCTTGACTGAGATATAATGGTCATGGAGCCCTTGACCGGAACTGCCAGGATGACCACTGCATGTTTCTTACAGGCTATCGTGTAAACTGGGGACTGTCTGCCACTGGGGTCTTCGAGATATGGTTTATGGTGAATGCGAATGTGCCACCAAAGTTGCAAAAACACAGTTCAAAATGAATACAAACAAGAAACTGTGACGTAATGCAATGAATATCAAACTAAGAATTTCGATTGAGAAATTATTCATACTTAACTGTGGTCCTGGCAACTCTATGTTTCGCCCTGCTAGCCCCTTAGTAGAGGAACACTAGACTTGACTTCCACTCCTATTAGAGTTTAACAGTAATGCATATCCTCATCTGCCAATTTTGAGATTAGTGTGATAAATACAACTTCAGTAACCTCAACTATACGTGACCCAATAACCGTATTTAAAAGCTCAATCACAACCCTGTGTAAATAATAATTAGATTATCAGATAACTTCCAAAGAAATTAAGTCTAATTGCCCTGTGCAAACTAGTCGATGATCTTGGGATTAAGACTTCGTCGAACCAACTGTCACGGTTAACATCACCGATGAATATCTGAGGATTAATGATTTCAGTTCGAACCATATACACACTTGGTGAAGGCCTCGGCACTCAAATACCATGCCCGATAAACTCATCTTAAGATGAGTGAAGTTCAAATTTTGATCTGGGAGAGAAAGTATACCACTGACGAGCTCTAATGAGAGGGGAACTCGCTTTTGTTGGCTCCCTTCTTGACTGGCTAGCCAAACAAATCATCTGAATTTGGGAGCTACAAACGAGTGTGGGTGGTGTTCTGACTGACAATCAAAGTCCCGAAAAACTTCGTTTGAACTGACAGTTTTTCAAAAAACATTGAATTTTAAACCCATATTCAAGCATTCCGTTTCAATTTCTCTCCCAAAAGACGGACTGTTAGGAACGCACGGTGATTCTGTAATTAGCACACCAAACTAGAATGATGCAGAGAAACTTGAACAAATTTGCCAACCCGCTCACCTTTTGATCAACTTTTGGACAATGCTTTTGATTGCATTCAACATCCGCGTGATTTTATGGGATACTTAAACTCTTGACCGTTTGAAGTGTAAATTGCTGGTTTCACTTCCTATCATTGATCAGTTTACTGCTTTATTGGGAAGCCGAAATTTGTTAGCCGCATATTTTCATCCTTTCTTGCCTTCACTGTGGCACAGCTGAAATGTTCATTTTAATACGTTTTAAAAGACCACGTTTTAATGATCTCGAAACATCCGCTATCGTCAATGACGCTTACGAATGGACAATATCAGTGGTTGAATTACTGTTTGGGACTTAAATGATTCTCAATAGCTGCACACAAAATATCCACATTCTCGCGAGCCACATGCTTGTCACTTAATAAAACTGTCCCTCGTCTATCTTTTAGATATTCCCGTTGTTGCTACCTCTTTTTTAATGAAAGAAAACAACCACGTCATAAATACCTTACGTCACTTTTAAGTCAGTATTCCAATGGGAGGTTCATTCTTTTTTATCCTAATGTTGGTGAATACAACCTTCGGTTTGTGAAGGAATGTTTGTCCGATATATTGATCATGTTGGACCAAAGCCAGTATTATCCTAGAACGCAGTTTCAGTATTTTAGTCCGTGACAGTATGTAGTCCGACGTCATCAAAAGTTCTCACGAGTGAAACCGCTGGTAGTCTACAGAAAGTACAGCAAGACATATTCACAGAAGATACGCGTATTTAATAGTGCATCACGCACAAAAAATTGTCAAGGTGTTTTCATTTATGGAATTTGTGAATGACAACAAAAGGAGTCTGTTTACCACAGTGGAGTGATGAGTAACAAAGGCAACCCAATAGCGCGTATCAGGGTGTCTAGGAGCGTGAAGACAGTCAAAAATATCACAACAGTACTGTGTCACCAATTTCAGATAACCTCAGGCAGATGTCACACAGTAACACAGCGAAAGTGTCTGTCAAGACAACGTGACGCTGTACTAGTTCGGTATATCAATCGATGAGTGAATTCTTCATTTCTTGACGCCACTTATCTTATTGGGTGCGTCAGCGATCTCTGGCAGAGAATCGGCCATATTCTAACACAAACCTCCATTACTCCTGTCGTTAGAAACATAATAACGAACATTATTAAAATACAATGTATAGCAGCACTACAAAAAGTCGATTTTTCACCCGTTTGCCCATGTGCATAATGTAAGATAGGATTTTTTTCTCACAACCCTACTTCAAATCATCATTATTGGTCCAGCATTTAGTAAATTAACTTCAGTTTACAATGAGTGAGAAACGGCCGTAAAATCAACGTAAAGGTGAGTCAAGCACGTTGAGGACTTGTTGGAAATCAGTAAGTTCGTAGGTTATTTTTCAATCCACCATTCCATCCACATTCAACGAACAGTTTATACGTATTATGTTATCAGCTCACCATGCTATCCAGTTCAGTGGTCGAACTGAAAAGTCCTGCGTGTTCCTAGGACTGTTGAAGCAGTGTTTTCCGGAAGGCATCAAACCTGTCTGCTGTTCACGGGGTGGGTTGGGCGTTGATAAAGTTGTGCTCATCGTAAAACGACCAGTGCTAACTTTCAAGAGGTGAGTAATTATGCCTTGTTTTGTGAGAACCCACATGTCATCAAGTGCATTATCACAAAAATCAGCCTATCGATTTTCTATCTGTGGAAAAATGGAAATTCAGCAATTAAGGGAAGTGCTCCATCACGTATTTGCCCCAACGAATGGTAAAGGGAAACATCTGAATTTGACAGTATCGGCCTACACATTCGGATTTCTTTAGAAGATTGGTTGTTCTCTCAGAGCAGTTACAGAAAACACTGAAATAATCACAGGTCGTTCACCGTTAACTCGCTGAAAATTAGCCCGGCTGTCCGTTTGGAGACATCGTCAGTATTACCGTCGGTCTTCTGATTTACGCAATTTGGTGTTTTTGACAATAAATATGACGGTATTCTATTGGCAATCTAACTTGTAGTTGTAGCAAGTCTACATTCATCAACCACTCATATGTTCATTGTGGTACCTGTTTTGAAGTCTTGCCGTAATCTTCAGTTGGAATAGTTGCTTTGTTACTTTTAGATCTGATAATGCTGTTCACTGAAGATCGGATGGCTGCAAGCAAGGAAGCGCCCGGACCTGCAACTTTTATAAATTTCCATCTGTTTTTGCGTTTGTTAGATAGCACTTCATGAAAGGTGTATCGGCAGGGAGTTATGACATGGGAATAGATACACTTATGTGGGTTAAATTCTTTCCATACTTTCGTTTACGTCTGATTGGTGATACGCTGAGACGTACATAAGTGCCAGTTGATTTCCTCTGTCCATAACAGTTTTTAGTTTGTCAACGGTGTTTGTTACATGATGCCCTAAAATAAGTGGTCAGCGGTAGGGAGCCAGGCAATGTTTAGCAGTAGATAAAGTTCACATTACTGGAAACAAGAAACTGTACGTTGGCAAAACTTCTCCAATTTGTGTTGCGAAATGTTGATCCGGACGAGGAAGTACACCATAAACGAGCTTCAATAAAAAGGAAACTCGCTTGCGTTCGCTCCCTTTTTGACGTGAAGGTTCACCGAGGTATGCCCCGATAAAAGATACCTTGTAGAAAAGTTCTTTTCTACCTTCCTGTCAGTCGTTTTCCCAAGGGTGAAAAACTATGTATTATTAACTGTGTAATGGAGTCTAGAATACTTCTGGCTAAGCCCCTCACTCTCTCTTCATACTGCATACTAGTAACTGAGGCAATTTTATCTGTGTTCAGGGATCATTTCCTTGTATGCTCTCTTTAGAGGCTAGCACAATAAAGCACACTTATCTGGGTTTCTACAAAAGTTGGCCGCTCAAATCAGACATGAGATATCCATTTTCTTAACAGCTCCATGAAAACCAACAGAAAGTAGTGCAGCTGGCTTACCATCTTGTCAGACCAAATTTATTAAATCGAGGTGATTCACTTTTTGCAATCATATTGGAGGTGAACTCTTCTTCTGTGGTATTATTTCTAAACACAGTAATCACTGCGAAATCATCTGTGCACTCCGTCATATATGTATGCCATACTTAGCTGAATCTCAATCCGGTACGTTTGACATGGGTAGGCTTCAGCAAACTAGTTTTGCGGTGAATCCGAACGCACACATTACACACATATTCAGGACCCGAAGCTTACACTGCTGTTAAGCAGCGTATGTATTAGTAATCTTAAACTAGACCGAATTTGTATTCAAAGGTCATTCTTTTACTGATCAATACGTCCCACAGTCGGACGATAGTCATACAATAAACTATTTAGCCTTACTTACTTATAGCGATTTACGTGGTTGCATTATGCTGCACGACACAATTTGTTAATCCCCTCTTAGTTAGATAAACCAGAAAGAACGTCTGAAAGCAGATCGTAGTTATAATTTTGCCAACTACGCTTCAAGAGTTGCCAAATGCAGCGTATCTACGTGTCAGGAACATTTCGAATACGCTGTTCTGAGTGCATTTTAGTCAATCGGGATTACCGTTAGAAAAACACTAAATATCTTTTTAACCGGTTCAAGTTTGGACTAAGAAACAAAAGTAAGTTAACTAGAGATAATTACATATTGAATTCTCTCGCAGCTCTGACATAAGTCTCTGTATCAAGAACAAAACCATTGCTGAGTTGAACTGTTCTTTCGTTGGAAATCTTCGTGTCACTGAAAAGGGCTAATTATGAAAATGTAAACGACAACGTTTGTATCTACTCGCTGAACAACGCTAGCCGTATTTAGCTAGTCGACCATTCCTGACAATCGCAGTACTTTGGTTTTCTAATAATACACCCTTTCAGGTTATTTGCTAGTTCGCTTGCAGTGGAAAGAATTTGGGATGGAGGGAGAATTATGTCGAGTCATATGTAAATTTTTCGAAGTGGCTCCCCTAATCACTGACGCATTCGAGCGCACACGACAGACACCGAGGAATCCGTGTGCAGTAGTCGCTAAACATTTCATATCAACAGGTCATCATGGAAACCCTTCCAGACAACTCGTTCTTTCACACAATCATGCATTAAAATAGTTTGTATTCATTGTGGTTAGTTTGAGTGATATACATTGGTTGGCATGGTTGGCGTAAAAGCCACCGACCCAGGATATTTCGTTGTCTTGGGACTGGTTAGAATTTGAGAACCTGGCCGGCTCCTCTGCAAGTGATTTATTATATTGCTTTGGAAGAGGCTGTTTTAGCATGTGATTGATAAGATTAAACAAAACACTAACATTAAGCAATATGTGTCCATACTGTTTCAAGAAAAGATTTTCACATCAGTGGTCGTCATTTATAAAGTTTCGGTTGATGTGAACACAACACAAAAACCAGTTTCACGTTTCTTACAAGTCAAGTGGTTTCACGTACCTGGTTTAGTGATTTTACACACCTGTTCAATAACACCGGCAAACAAGTCAGTTTATTCAGAGCAGACTAATCAGGAATGAAACGACCAACTGTACAGATGGAAAATGATTGCTTAAAAAGTGTTTCTGCCTCATCCAAACTGCTGTTCTTAAAGTTTGCTGTTTCCACTGCACACACATGGGTACCCGAACAAAACCCTCGTACTCCACCTGAAAGTTGTTTAGCACTATGCTAACGAGTTTGACCGATACACATTGTTTGTTATGCCGTGTTTTCTTTTGTGATTGACATCTGTTGTTTTCACAAGCTGGCCTAAACGTTGAAATTGTACTTGGCTTTCGAAGAAGCTTCTCTAAGGGAGTGTAAGTGCATTCGGTCGCACTGAATGCTCCCGTTAATGATCAAAGCGAGAGATGATTACTGAAGGGGCGAACGAAAGGCAGATTAGTTAGCGGATAGGACATGAACTGTTGAGCTATTCTACATCGATTCAGAATTGCACAGTGCCACTTGTAAAATATCCCCGTAAAGTTCCAACAGACGTCAACTGCTCTTTTTACCTGGAAACTATTGACGATAGATTGTACTGGTATCCGTTTGAAATTAAGTAACCAGCTTGGTTCACGGCTTCATGGCGTTCATTACTTAATCAATTCCCCGTGCCATGAATCTTCATTAGTGGGGTTCGTGGTATTTTCACAGTCAGTCTAACACTGATTCGACGGTTAACAATTCAAACCTCTTTTCCACTAGACCTGCAGGTCGATGACTGGCACAGTGCGTGATTAGAAAAGTTGTTCACCTTTTTATCCTCACTTGATTTATGTGCACCTTATTCACTGCATATTCTGTCCGCAACAACAACAACAACAACAAATTATCCAAATTTAGAGGTTTGATCGCCAGAGAGTTTCATTTAATAGGTCTAGATGTGGTCCTACAAATCGATAACAGACAGCTGCAACTCCGGTCATACAGACGACCCAATTACATGAATCTACTTGAAAACGACACAGCTGACGGTCGTTGTGACTGCGTGGAATTTGGGTGTCCAAATTGATAAACACAGTGATAACGTAATAGGTGAATTAAGGTTTACGTTTTGTGGTAATGCAATGGAAACACATCAATTCTACTTGAAAAGGCGTTCTATTAAATTTGTGTTTTGGTTTGTTCTACAATTACAAAACCATGAGTTTCAGCTTCATCTGTCTCGATGTGTTGACTAAGTGTTTTGCATGACACCAGCAGGCTAGGTTGTTTTGGGACATACAGTTCCAAAACCCCACCTCACTCAGTGCACCCGCTAGAATGCAAATGGCTGCATGTTACTGTTTTTTGAGAATTCCGAAAGGCGATTGTTAATTTTGGTTATTAAAGTACGTGGTACATCTCTAAAACACAACATGCGCATGGAATTTGAGGCATATGAGCACAGGTCAGATAAGTCGTACATAAGGAGCTATTCAGCGTGCTTATCGTAAGAGAAGCATTCAAAGAAACTGTAAGGAAAACCTTTAGTCGTCAGGTTTTAGAACTACAGTTCGTGAACCCATATAACTTACCTAATCTAATATATCCAGCCTTAGATGCATAGCGCTCCCAGTCTATCGCCACCAACATCTGCTGCAACGTTGAGCTAGAGACTTTATCAGACGGATGAATGGTGAACCCGATGTAATACTCTTCCACAAAAGAAACTCCACTGAGTTTTTTCTGCACTGGTCCATATGATGTTATTGCAATTAGTGTGGAGGGATGTAGGTCTAAAAAAGAATCTGCTCTTAAATGGCGAGATTTACTGGGGGCCTGCCTTCCAAAAATCTTTCTGGATTGATGCCCTCGACAATGAAGTAGAATGTTCGGCCCTACTTTTGGTTAGGTGTAAAATCACTTATCGAAGCGTTTGCGTCAACATGAAGTAATGCTTTTGGAGCTTTCATAAAACAGGTATAGCGCACATGCGGTCCGGATGAAAGGCAGTGGCTACTGAGCAACTGAGTCTGTGCCATAACGGGATATCCGACTGTTATTCCTTGCAGATTACTGGCTAGCGTTTCAGCCTCAATAATTGATTGAAGCCAACCAAATGAGCATCATAAGAAAGTCAATAAATAAACATCAGTTGCTGCTGATTAGGGTGATGAATAAAGAACCGCTACGATGAAAAGTTAAAAAATATCGAAAGCACTACGCACTTAATTGTTGATGATCGATCACGTTGGTAACTGCTTTGCAATCATCCTTATGTGATATTCTTGATCTGACGGCAAAACCTTTGCAATTGAGAGTTTTCGTTTTTCGTCTCGTGCAACAGGTGCTGTTGGTGTCTGCAAACGTTTGGTTAACGTTTTCGAAAGCTAACAGCATTTTATTATGTTACGGGACTAGTATGGCCTGAATATACTGTTAACAGTATGCCTACCCAAGTTGTTGTCCTACCATTGTAAAGGTGAACCTGTCTTGACACAACGGGTGGCCAACGTAGATCGAAGAAAAAACATTCTATCAATGGTTCTTAGGCTCAGCATATGGGTCCAGGTACTTCCTTTTTACAATCAACCACATTCATTGCATTTGTGGCAAAGAACTTTGGTGAAAAGAATTCTGGAGATGCTAGCTTTTTGTTTTGTTACATGCAGCTTCATTCTGAAGAAAAATTAACTTAAGGCGAAGTCTGAAACTGCTGTGTCTAGTGAGGCGATAAGTTTATCCCCAAAAACACCACGAGTCGTTAATGGAAAAAAGTGAGAAAAACAATGATGACCTGCGAGCATTGTGAAAGTGGACGAGTCCACAGCAATTACTGGTCCCTTTGTGAACCTTCTCGATGAGATTGACTGTTTTTCCCCGAAGACCAACGACTGATTTGTCGTGACGTGCAGTTCAACCTGGCGTTCGTGTAACCCTATGGAGATCATGGAGTCACAAGTTAAGGAAAACAATAACGAAATCCACAACAACGTAGTCAGCGCTACACAGCCCAGCATAGGCTACTACTGATTAATATGATTGCAGGGTTCACAACGTACTAAAACCAATGGACGTAACGGTGTTCCTAACTCAAACTTTTCACTGTAGAACATCATCACTCATTATTTTAGCCCAAGAAAATGTTTTAATAGTAGCCATTTAGATTCGCTTATTCTGATGTTTCAGTAATCTCCAGAAACTAGCCAACTGCTTGTCTTTTCATTGTTTCAGATTTCACTGCGTCACCTGGGTCCGAGGCAAATTGTCTATGAACAATCTTCGTGTTTTGAACTTATTTATTTAATCTGAGCTGAACAACTGCTTACCTAATAATTATTCCTGTTTTTCTCAATGTTTAAATAACCCAGTGTTCTTTACTGTACGTTAGGTCGAGCGAGGAATGACTCCACTACAAAGACGCAGTAATGGGAAACTCGTCATTGCCCCTCTTAAACCACTCTAAATTTGCTATTTCTGAACGAGCTCTGGTGCAGGCTTTCGATGCGTACGTGTGGCTCATTTGGACAAAGTTCGAACCGCGTTCGTGCGCACGGAATGGATCAGACTTTAGATTGATATGTGAGTGTGCGAAGTTCACTCAGCACTTGCTCGGAACGTGGTGATCTGCACTGCAATCCCAAGGTGAACAACCTAGGATTGATCTAAGACGGCTGTGGTGCTGACACCTCTTTGAAGAGACGGTATTAAATTTTGGCCTTAGCATTCTCTTGTGTGGTTAGGAGGGGCTGCTTAGTTCAGTGGAAAGAACAAACATACCTAATATGTCTATATAACCGGGTACTACTTAGACTGTTCGATCTGAGGGTTTTGATGGATTGCCGCAAAACGTTGGTGGATAATCTTTCTCGTGACTTGAGAAAGTCGGCATACAAGTTAGATAATTTTCCATACAAAAAGACCTATTTTCCATTCTGCAATCAGCATTTCTCTGAACATTCAGTCAACTGACCAACTGACATTCAAAAACTAGGACGAGGAAATAACAGTCTTTAATGCCGTTATATTTGATAACCTGTCGGTAGTAGGACCTTTAGAGTGGTAAACTGGATAACACTTAGGACCAAATACAGCTTATTTCTTCTTTGGTACTTTTTATAAAGGTCTCCTCCAATAAGAAGCATTAGACTAGAGCTTCGCTTTAGACGCAGCTCTTAGCCAGCACATTTTCTCACACCTTCAAAACCTGACCTAAGTTCATGAAAGGTATATCCCCCGACTGTAGTGAAAGCCGAGTCGAGCGTTTTGTACAGTGGTGGCAGAACAGAATATGATATTTATGAATGATTGCATACCGTTCAGCTTGCATTATTTCCCAGTGTTATTTCAAGGCGACCTACCTTGTTGTAACATCAGGCTATTAGGAATTTTAATCAGCGGAGAAGCTAGAATGACTAGATTTTCTTACGATTGTTTGCAGCAGTGACAATGTTCATTTGCATTCTTTTCTGCAACACGGTATTACTTACGTCATGACAGCCATGTGTAATAACCTGAGGAATGTTTCTGCTATAGTCACTGATGGGTGAGTAAATAATGAACAGTATATGTCATGTGGACTGCGAATGTGATTTCAAAAATCGAATAATGGATCTCACTAATACCTTTAGACTGGCTTGCAGATGACATTCGACTGGACGTTTGAATATATGAAGATGTGAGTAACTTTGATATGGTTATTCACTAACGAAAGAAAACTTTTGCGGCAGGTTTTTGCTGTTTTGTTTTTCTGTTTTTACATAAATTATTCGAAATATGAGGGTAGTGAAAAAATAAAGAACGTAACTTGGATAGGCTTGGTCTAACCACGAACAGAAACGACTAGTAAACGCTCCTTTTCCCGACAGCAAATCATCAAGTTGAATAAGAAAAACATGTTTCGTGGAGATGGCAAGTACCTGACCACTGCAGATATCACTCATTAGTGACTGGTCGGGTCCTACTCCTGAAACCTGGTTAGTTGAATGTTAAGAAGTTTAAGTGAATCATTACACCTTTGTAGTCACTTTCTTCTAAGTCTTAATTCACAGCCACGAAAGATTCAACATTTCGCCTGGTGGTATTTCAGTTTAGGGTGAGAGAGTGTAGGCAAACTGCACTTCCTTCTGTGGTGACAAGTACACTGCTTCTGACCTACCGGATGGTATTAAGCACAATAAACACATCGGTCAAGACGAACAGCCGAACAGATCAGGTGGCTTGACTCAGTCTGGAGCGCGACAACCGCAGACGAGCAAGCCGTTGTGGATCCGTGCACGTTGATTATGGTTCTTCCGTGCAGTTCACGTAGCTTGTTCCACACAAATGTACAAAGCAGTTTGGACGAGCAATCTAGGTGAGTTTTAGCTGATGACACTACAGTGAAATGGGCGAATAGCTGAGCTGCAAAACAAGTGTGATTAAATGTTAGACAAAAATTCATGGTTGTTTTCAAAGGAAGAAAAATCGCTACTTGAGTTTTCGCAGTAGAAAGAAGTCTTGCTTATTCCAAGAGAGACTACTTGCTTGGGTCGACAATTTGTGTGAACGTGGGACCAGATAACTTCTAGTAATTAACACGGCTTTTGTAAGGTACAGAAACTGGGAGTACAGCGAACATGTCTAACTAGTCAACAACGCAATCGGTTTCCGCGTTTTGTCGTGAAGTTGATGAGATGCAGCCTCAGTTAACAAATGGTGTCAAAATCTAGTCCTCACAAAAATCAACCCTAATTATCAAATGTTCAGGCGTTTTTCATTGAAGGCACTGACCAATATGCACTGACATGTATGTTCAAAACGAAGCAAGTAAACGAGTGGATTACACAACTGACCGAAAATGATGGTGGTTTCCGATCGGCAGTTAGCTGCATAGCACGTGTAATTTTCTAATCAACGCAACAGCGGCAGAATGTGTGCGAGTGAAGGCAGGCCTTGATTAATAAATCATTTTACATTTTAGTGGCCCTGTTGACGACTGCTGCCTCAACCCTGATTCAAGTATACAGATAAATATATACACGCCCGAATGTGTCAAGTTCTGTGTTTGAAATGATACATAAACAAATCAGATATGTTACAGTGATGCAATGGCGAATATTGTTATGATCGGTAGCGTAATGGGAGAAGGGATGTGCTAAAATTAGGTGCGTAAAACACAAGTCTTATTCTTACCCAACCGCCAGATCATTCTCAAGCTGAAAACTTAAGTTTTGCAGAAATCTCTTCTTTGGAATGTTAGGACGTGATTAGTAGTTCAATGGATGAAGTACATGTTACTGACAAGGTTATGCAATGGAACAAGTTAAATGATGAAAAATTCATTGTGACCAAACAACGGATGAAACGCCGCCGCACTACAGTGATTGTCAAAACCAACGAACCCAAAGAAAGGCAGATCAGATAAAAGCATTTGAAAGCAGCACAAATAAAGGTGGCAGAAACAGTACATGTATGATGTTTGAACAATAAAATGGAGACTGCGAACTATCCAATAAACTTAGTGTTATGTACATCAACAACCTTCACCTAATTTAAGCAATACAACGCAAACAAGATAAGAAAACCTACAGATCGCTATCCCTACGGATTAAGAACGAAATGCACGGTAGGGAAGTACAGATGAGATGACATTTCAGCTGACGAGTTTCGAAGAACTTTTGACAAATGTTGCACATCACTAAAAAAGAGACAAGGTGTCTAAATATGAGGGACTTCCCTTTGGTGTTGGCATGTCAGTGTAGTAACGTCAAGCGTCAAAGTTGGTTTATAGCATATGAAATATTGTGGCAAACATGCAGAAAGAAGAGAACCTAGAAACTGGTAAGTGTTTTCTCTGAACTAAATACGATGCTCTGACTGTTTTGGATGGTGTCGATCAATCGAAATAAGTGCTACTGTTCAGCAAGGTGACAGAATGAAGTCAGGTATGCAAACTTGTTTTGAAAATACTACAGCACCTAGTCAACTTCAACAAAGATTCGAGTGATGGTATGAAATGGTTTTGCTTCGACACCATCTAAAACAGTCAGAGCATCGTATTTAGTTCAGAGAAAACACTTACCAGTTTCTAGGTTCTCTTCTTTCTGCATGTTTGCCGCAATATTTCATATGCTATAAACCAACTTTGACGCTTGACGTTACTACACTGACATGCCAACACCAAAGGGAAGTCCCTCATATTTAGACACCTTGTCTCTTTTTTAGTGATGTGCAACATTTGTCAAAAGTTCTTCGAAACTCGTCAGCTGAAATGTCATCTCATCTGTACTTCCCTACCGTGCATTTCGTTCTTAATCCGTAGGGATAGCGATCTGTAGGTTTTCTTATCTTGTTTGCGTTGTATTGCTTAAATTAGGTGAAGGTTGTTGATGTATATAATACTAAGTTTATTGGACAGTTCGCAGAGTACTTGTTAACAAACTATTCGTCTGACTGTCATCTAGTGTGCATCGTAGTGGAAAGTCAAACTGTGTAGTCTTCTCTGGATAAGTGGTTGTCAACCGAAATTACTGCTAACTGTGCGTGAATAGTTCGTCAAGTTCACGTTTGAAAGAGATAACCTCAGGAGAACTGTTCCAAATAGCAGAATGAGGACAGGGTTGAAGAAAACGTAGGTTGGTTTTGTTGCTCAGTATGCCATCAAGTCAAATATGCCACAACAGCCATGAATGTAGCCAGTGTGTTAATCTAGCCATATGAAAACCAAACCCGACTGATCAAACGAACGCATGCTTATAATGGCTAATAAGGCGAACGCATGTGAGGTAGTTATTGGAGAAAAGTAGGTCGACTGTCTGCTCTAATGGGAACCAGATGTCAACTCCATACTCCGACGAAAAGCACTTAAACTGATATCAATAGGCCACTTTATGGGCTCGATATCAAAACCACTGACTGGGTGACAAAAGCCATTAGAATCCGAGGAGACCACAATCTTCTAAGTTTGACGGATGTGCACGTTTAAAGAGATTGTTTCAATCAGTACGTATTTTTTCCGTTGTTGATTGTTGAATTATTGGTAATCCTACCTTTCACCAGTCTTCAATCAAGGGTGAACTACGTGCCGTACTAGGATAGAGACTCCAGCTTAAACCTGACCGACAACTGGACTCTTGTGAAAGACATTAATGTTTAACAGTAAAACCTTAACTGTGTGAAACTTGAGGAAAGTGTGGTATGCACGTGCTAACTGGAAGTACCTGTGGCATGTGTCACCTAGCCCAATAAACTGTCATTCTTTCAGCATGTTCCACTCAGCTGATTTTATTTAGCCGTATTGCATCAACTTGAATCCTCAAACTCTTTTCACAAGTGCTATGGGTTTTGTGGCGATTCGCATGAGGAAAGCGTATCTTCACCTTCAATATGTATCGACTGCTAATAAACGCAGGAGTCCATCTTTCTGGTATGTAGTGTCCAGGTTAACGCAAAACAGTCGGGGTTTGCGACCATCTGCCCCGTCAAGCAAACAGAAAACACATCTACAACCCGAAACCCGATAATTTGTTGAACAGTATTTCAGATTTGTATCCTCTTAGCACAGTCGTTCTAATCTATTGACAGTACCAACCGGAACAACGTTAGTTACATCGTAGGTTTATCGAAAAGGTGGGTGCACAACGTAGACCCCCATCCGATCAACATTTCATCGAAATTCCAACCACAAATTGTGGTGGATTGTCAGGCCGGAGGTGCGAGTTCTCGAGCGCTCGGCCAAATACCTCAACGCGGGGGAGGTACGTTCAAAAGCCTGCTGCGATCGGATCAAGAACAACGTGGGCGACCGGATGAGTCATCGCTCGACTGGATCGGACCAACGGGCGAGGCAGGGCAGGCGAAATACGACAGACGGCCAGATCGGAGGCGTGGTTCTCCCAACATTTAGAGGAACATGTCGACACGATGTTGAAATACGGTCAAGGCCAACACTGGGTGGATGGCGGACAGCACGAGCAGCCGGACGAGCCA